>SJYQ01093242.1:107365-150360 GCA_006410935.1 Redunca redunca
ACTGTTTCCCTATCTATTTCCCATGAAGTGATGGGACCAGATGCCATGATCTTCGTTTTCTGAATGTTGAGCTTTAAGCCAACTTTTCCACTCTCCTCTTTCACTGTCATCAAGAGGCTTTTTAAAAAAAAAAAAAAAAAAAAAAGAGGCTTTTGAGTTCCTCTTCACTTTCTGCCATAAGGGTGGTTATCATCTGCATATCTGAAGTTACTGATATTTTCCATTAAAGGACTTATTAAAATGTCAATTTTTCTAAGCCTTGCTTAAAGCACATCTTTCAAAAATTTCAGAGATAAATAATTTTTAAAAACTGAATCATACTATAAAGAGGTTGAAAATTTCATGCCAACCAATTTATAAATCCCTGGTTCATAGATGTAAGTATGGCCACTCTCCAGTCCTGCTTCCTCAGCAGTTGCTAATTACTACCAGGATACTGAGCACCTACACAACTCCAGATACTAAGAATACTAAATCAAGGTTTTGAAACTATCTTTTATTGTACCAAAATATGACAAAAGCATTTAAAAATCATTTACTTATCCTTATATTATCTTGTAAGCTGCAGAAACAGCGTATCTTCTAGAGCTCAAGTATTATCCCATTTTTCATTGATTACAGGCTTTAATACGGGAACCAGTAGCACAAGCACAAGTTAAAGTAGTCAATGTCTTTACTCTGATTAAATAAAGAGGTACTTGATTCACCAACACAAACTGTCAAAATGTACCACTTGCAATCATTTTATTAAAGGATTACAGGAAGAGACTATGGCTGGTTACAAAAAGCCTGGAAACGATTCTATCATTTCATGGGTGCTGTTTCCCAGCCTTCTCATGTCAAGTGACAGATCAGAAACTTCAACTCAACAAATGCCTGTCAGCCATCTATCTGTTTTTTAAAAAACAAAAAGGAAAGAAGTAATATTTGAGTACCTACTACGTGTGTGCCCAACACTTATTTGGTATGTTATACAGTAAATGAAACACTGCCCAACATTACATGGAAGATGTGCTAACTATTTTAAAACTATATCTTATTTAATCCTAACCAACTATCTTCTTATCACATACATGATAACCTCATTTTACAGATCAGGAGACTGAGGTTCAGAGAAATTAAATAATCTGTCAATTTATATAGCTAGGAAACATCAGGAGCAGCATCTGAACCCTGGCCTGATTTCCTGAGCTTGAACTCCCCTGGTTTTCCCAGCTTTTCCTGGAGCTCAGGATGACTGTAAGGTGTCTGTCTCCTGCACCACAAAGCGATGGCCCTAAATGATTTACCTCTAGTCCTTCTGTTTATTCATGTATTTAACTTCAGGATTCTTCACTGTTCTACTAGAATCGTAAGTAACCAGGCATCTGGATGGTACCTAGATAGGTGCTGCCATCAATGAATTTCTCTCAAAATGTTACTCTACTAGGTCCTTAACCAGGTAAATTTATATGAAAGAATAAAAGCCTGAAAACTCTGAATTAATGAACACGTGAAAAAAGAAATACAATTTTCTTCTTTTTTAAAAAACAATTGTATTTAATGTATTTATTTTTGGCTGCACTGAGTCTTCCTTGCTGCACAGCCTTTCTCTAGCTGCAGCAAGCGAGGGCTACTCTTTGTTGAGGTGCATGAGCTTCTCACTGTGGTGGCATCTCTTGTTGCAGAGCACAGGCCCTAGGGCGTGAGGGCTTCAGCAGTTGCAGTGCACGGACTTAGATGCTGTGGTGCACCATCTGTGATCTTCCCGGATCAGGGATCAAGCCAATGTCTCCTGCATCGGCAGGGAGACTGTTTACCACTGAGCCACCAGGGAAGCCATAGTTTTCTTATTCTTTAAATGAACTTCCAAAGAAGAGGATTTATGAGGCTTTTGCTTAAAGTGTTAAGATTGAAGTGTTTTCTCAAGTAGGTTTAAATTTCCAGTTTACTCCTTTATATACCTAGAAACTAGCACTGTACAAAAGGTAAGCCCAGTCCAATTCAACTCTCCAGTTCTGCAATGGTCACTACTAGTACAGCCTAATGTCTTTCCCTCCTTCTCTTCCACCAGGCCCTTATACCCAAATTTGGTCACAGAATGGATTATGCTCAGTCAGTCTCATCCCATCCACTCTGTCAGATCATCATTCTGTTCTGAGTCTTCCTCGTGACCATGTGACCCAGTCCTGGCTCGAAAAGAAGTAAGAAAAATTTGCTGGGGAGCTTCTGGGAACTATATTCTCATTCCTAATAAGAGAGGCAAGATAGTTTCAAAATGTGTAGTCTTTGATATTAGCCACTGTTCACCTTGCTCTGGGAACAGGCACAGCTAGGGTTAGCAAACACATCCCAATACAGTGTGTACAGCCTATGTACTCTACTTCTTTTACAGCCCCTGCAGTGCTAAATATGGGCATACACTAGAAAGTAAACTCCACAAGAACACGCATTGCTTCACTCAATTAGTCCCCAGTGGTCATGTGTGGTTGTGAGAGCTAGACCATAAAGAAGGCAGAACACCAAAGAATTGATGCCTTCGAACTGTGGTGCTGGAGAAGACTGTTGAGAGTCCCTTGGACAGCAAGGAGATCAAACCAGTCAACCTTAAGGGCGATCAACCCTGAATATTCACTGGAAGGACTGATGCTAAAGCTGAAACTCCAATACTTTGGCCACCTGATGTGAACAGATGACTCATTTGAAGACCCTGATACTGGGAAAGATTGAGGGCAGACAAGAAGAGGGTGTCAGAGAATGAGATGGCTGGACAGCATCATTGATGCAATGAACTTGAGCAAACTCCAGGAGATGGTAAGGGACAGACAGGCCTGGCAAGCTGCAGTCTATGGGGTCACAAAGAGTCGGACTTGACTGGGCAACTCAACAACGATGATGACAAATGTCTAGTACATGCCGGGCTCTGTCCTGGGCACCAGGGTAAATAATGAACAAATCAGACATTAAAATTCCTGTTCCTAAGACACAGCTGGTACTCAATTAATATTTGTCAAATTAATGAACTACAAAGTCAAATGATTAATTACTGAAATAACACCTTGGTAGAATAAAATGATTTGTTTTTTTTTTTTTCTTTTTAGAATACCTTCTTAAATTGTAAAATATTAAGTTTACTGAAACTATTAGTTCAGTTCAGTTGCTCAGTCGTGTCCAACTCTTTACGACCCCATGGACTGCAGCATGCCAGGCTTCCCTGTCCATCACCAACTCCCAGAGCCTACTCAAACTCGGGTCCATTGAGTCGGTGATGCCATCCAACCTTCTCATCCTCTGTCGTCCCCTTCTCCCGCCTTCAATCTTTCCCAGCATCAGGGTCTTTTCAAATGAGTCGGTTCTTCGCATCAGGTGGCCAAAGTATTGGGAGTTTCGGCTTCAGCATCAGTCCTTCCAATGAACACCCAGGACTGATCTCCTTTAGGATGGACTGGTTCGATCTCCTTGCAGTCCAAGGGACTCTCAAGAGTCTTTTCCAGCACCACAGTTCAAAAGCATCAATACTTCGGAGCTCAGCTTTCTTCACAGTCCAACTCTCACATCCATACATGACCACTGGAAAAACCAAAGCCTTGACTAGATGGATTTTTGTTGGCAAAGTAATGTCTCTGCTTTTTAATATGCTATCTAGGTTGGTCACAACTTTCCTTCCAAGGAGTAAGTGTCTTTTAATTTCATGGCTGCAGTCACCATCTGCAGTGATTTGGAGTGCAAAAAAAAAAGTCTGACACTGTTTCCACAGTTTCCCCATCTATTTCCCATGAAGTGATGGGACCGGATGCCATGATCTTCATTTTCTGAATATTGAGCTTTAAGCCAACTTTTCCACTCTCCTCTTTCACTTTCATCAAGAGGCTTTTTAGTTCCTCTTCACTTTCTGCCATAAGGGTGGTGTCATCTGCATATCTGAGGTTATTGATATTTCTCCTGGTAATCTTGATTCCAGCTTGTGCTTCTTCCAGCCTAGCGTTTCTCATAATGTACTCTGCATAGAAGTTAAATAAGCAGGGTGACAATACACAGCCTTGATGTACTCCTTTTCCTATTTAGAACCAGTCTGTTGTTCCATGTCCAGTTCTAACTGTTGCTTCCTGACCTGTATACAGGTTTCTCAAGAGGCAGGTCAGATGGTCTGGTATTCCCATCTCTTTCAGAATTTTCCACAGTTTATTGTGATCCACACAATCAAAGGCTTTGACATAGTCAATAAAGCAGAAATAGAGGTTTTCCTGGAACTCTCTTGCTTTTTCCATGATCCAAGTATACCTAAATATGTTCTACCCGAAGTTCAGCCCAACAAATATCTTGAAAAAGGTCACTGGGTAAAAACAATAGTGGTGCCCAAAAAAGAATTCTTCTTTTACTTTGTGCCTTTGTCTCCATTAGTTGGGCAGATGCTTCTCTGAATAGTGAACAACAAAATTCACATGGTAGTGAAATGATGGACCAGACTAACTATAAAAATGAGACCCAGCTTAAATTCACCACTTACTAGATCAGTTTCCTTATCTGTTAAATAGGCAATATATATATGGTATATCATGTACACTTACAGAAGGTACTTAAAAATCCTGTCCGTTATAGAACATCAGAGATACGTTTCCATACAACCCTCATGTTTCCATACAACCATGTCTTTCCAGCTAAGGCAGTTATAGGGGTCATAAATTGCAGAAACTATTGAACCTACACTGCAACTTTCAAAAGCTCAGGAAGTTTTAGAAAATATTTTCATTGGTTAATTTAGGCCTGTAAAAAAGGAGAAAATCAAGGTATATGAATAATCAACACCATATGAAAACTAACTAGAGAGTTCTGGTAAGAAAGCATGTGGCCTCAAAAGCCAGACTAAGGGGCTGACAGACGCATGACCTGCTTGCTGTGTGGCTTGGGCTAGATACAGAATCAATTTATGCCTCAGTAGGCTCTTCTGTAAAATGGAGATGTTAACAACAGTAGCTAGCCCATAAAGCTATTAATACTTTGATTATTCAATCAATTAATGCATGTAAAAGTTTACAGTACAGTAAGTCCTCAAAGAATATTAGCTATTATTGCTTAACAAGCTATTATTGCTTGTTTTACTAGAATGAAGATACTCTTGGTTTCTAAAATGATTCCCAGACCACATGTAGTTGAAACTCTTTTTCTTATTACATATACTCCAAACTCCTCCTAGCAAAGTTATACAGTACACGTTTTTTTAAAATTATATTTCTTTATTAACTCTTTAATGGACTGGAATGATACTGAGTTAGAGAACAGTCAAAAGGCTAAAAAAGAATCCGTGATAAACAGCCATCACCAAAAACCATAGACTCAGTAGGAAAGCACACAAACAAAGCCTCTGCCTTAAGGGAGTAAGGAGGCTTCTGCCTCTCCCCAAGGCCTTCGAGAAGAGAACCAAAGGCAAGTTACAGTGATTGATGTCTTCAGACCTCTGGGAGTCTGCCTTTGTCCAATCATTCAGCAAACCTGAACTCCTACTGTTTCTCCTCAAAGCATTCAACAGAGGGCACGATTATAAGGCAGGATGCTTTAGGAAGTTTCCCGCTTTATTTTGTAACATTAAGCACACAGGTGTTTGTAAAAGCTTTACATCAAACCCTACAGACTCCTGGTCTATAATCACATGTGCTGTACAATTAATTCACTAGAATTTTTAAAAAGAATTTAAGGGCCTAAAAGATGATCAGTTGTAAATGCTAAGTAACTCTGGATAGGCAATAACCCCTCAAAGTCACTATATGCATCCATACTGTGCTATCAGACAAAACCAGTCCCTTAAGGACACCTGCCAACTCCAGGGCAATGCTGAGTCCCCTGAGGAATCCCAGGGAAACAGCCCGACGGTGACTGTCTGCTACCAAACATTGGTTTGGGCCTTAATGTTACACTGTGGCCCACAAGCCTAAGAAGCACGCTGAAACACTTAACAACGGTGACACAAGGAACAAGCATAAGTTACTTAGAAAAATCATAAATTACTTAGAAAA
Organism: Redunca redunca; assembly: GCA_006410935.1. Taxonomy (NCBI): domain Eukaryota; kingdom Metazoa; phylum Chordata; class Mammalia; order Artiodactyla; family Bovidae; genus Redunca; species Redunca redunca. The sequence continues at coordinate 113,356 of SJYQ01093242.1, forward strand.
TAAGTCTTTAGCAGCTTTAACAATAAGTGCCTCCAAAAAAAGAAGAAACCTCTAGTCACTACTGGAGATAAGCTGCAAATATGTTAGATTTCCAAAATAACTCAGTGCAAAGTATTCAACAGGCATAAGAACAACAACCAGACTAAATTATGCTAATGAGGAATCCAACTAAATTCATATGCAAGACGTAAAACCAAAACCTTAACTGGCAGAGCAGTCCACATACCTGTCTTTCTAGAGTTTAGCAGGAGGCCTGGCAGCCTGTTTGGTCAGTATTAGAATTAAGCTGTAGCTTGTTATTTGTTGTTCTCAACTTCAATACCCACACATATTAATATATTCAATGAAACATCCTCTAAAAATTAGAAGTGCCTATATGAAATATATATAGATTTTTGGTTAAATCTCTACACCTTTTTGGAGAAGGCAATGGCACCCCACTCCAGTACTCTTGCCTGGAAAATCCCATGGACAGAGAAGCCTGGTAGGCTGTAGGCCATGGGGTCACGAAGAAGTGGATACAACTGAGCGACTTCAGTTTCACTTTTCACTTTCATGCATTGGAGAAGGAAATGGCAACCCACTCCAGTGTTCTTGCCTGGAGAATCCCAGGGACGGGGGAGCCTGGTGGACTTCCGTCTATGGGGTCACACAGAGTCGGACACGACTGAAGTGACTTAGCAGCAGCAGCTACACCTTTTCAACAAACACAGTGCTTCCACCCCCACTTTTCTATTCTTTCCCTAAAAGTGCTATTTTTCCTGCCATTAAATTATTATTTAAATAAACCTAACTATGACAGAGGATGAGATTGGTTAGATGGTATCACTGACTCAATGGACATGAGTTTGAGTAAACTCCAAGAGATACTGAATGACAGGGAATCCTGGCGTGCTGCAGTTAATGGAGTTGCAGAGTCAGACATGACTTAGTGACTGAACAACAACAAATTTGATACTATAAAGATTGCCAATTTTCTAAGATTTGCATGTAGTTCAAAATTATCTACATAATAATCAATCCTTAACACCACTGACTATGCTATGCTAATTTTCATATTTTATAAGAAAAAAATAGTTTTTACAAAATGTAAAATTTAAGTTTGAAACAGAGACAAGCACCTTAGTCATCAAAAGAAGCCAACAAGTAAACTTCACTATTTTCCAATTAACAAAAGGTAGGCTAGGGTTAAATAACTGATTATTAATGTAGCTCTCAGAGGAAAATATTTTCAGCACCATCTATGAAAACTGTTCTGACTTACAATACAAAGGCTGGTGTTTTTTTTTTAGGATGAGGGATGAGAGAGAGAGACAAAGTTATTATTTTAACTGTATTTAAACTGATCAGAAAATAAATGAACTAGTTGGTCAGAACACAGTCACTCACTCAGGAAAAACATCATAAAGATAGATAACAATTCAAAGCACACCCTATAAGTCATTAACAGGGCTTCTTCAGTATTTTCTTGTAAGATGTGAGATTACACATACAGTATTATTCTCTATTAAAGTATAAAAAAGAACTCAACTCAGTTGTTTAAACTCACATTCAATTCTTCCAAAGTGATAATTTGAAGATTATCCCAGGTTTAGACATATCAAGTAGGAATTTCATGCCCACCAGCCAGATGACAGATAGGATTCTCAGCCCATCCTTGCTGACTTGGAACAAAATCCAATGCTGGAAGAGGCTTAATGTCAAATCTAACTACCCAAAAGTCATAAGCTAACTTCAAATTCCTCTCAGAGCAGTCTTAAAAAAAAAAAAATCAATAAGCTATTCAAGCACCAACCGTACTATTCTTACCTGAATCTTTTAACAAAATGTCAAACAAATTCAGACTGCCAGTTAGGAAAGAACCGCCTTAATGAAAAAGTCTTGTCAAGAAAGAGAGGGAGGAAAAGTCTTTCCCATTTTAACAAATATGATGATGAGAAGTAAACATCATGCAATTTTGGCCTTGGGAATTTTGTCATCAGCACACCTTGTAGAACATATGAATAAATCTAATAAATAAAAATTACTACTGTGGGCTTACCTGGTCAACTTTGCAATTTTGGAGGGATATTGATGGAGCGAGGTGACATAAGAAGAGAATAAATACCTTTTCCACCTTATTCAAATGATGAGTAATGAAGTTCAACATTTAAATCTTTTTCCTTTTACTCATTTTTTCCAAACAAATATTTTATGCTCACGTCACTGTCTCATTTTCAAGCATCTGTGTAATGCCATCAGGAACCATACCTAGCACTATACTTTTACAATACTGACTGCATGGGTGATCTTTTATTTAATCTTTGTCTCACTAAGTAACTGTTACTAGTTAAGTCTAAAGTTAGAAAAAATCTTAACAGGTCACATCTAGTTTAATGACCTTCACAGTTTTGTAATTATACACCATTCTAATGCCCCAATATTTCCACAGATAACATCTCTTCATTAACCTATGGTGCTTCTCTACCAAGTCCTTCCCCATTCACTCCTGAGGAAGCTGTCCATTCTGCATTGCAACACCATCAACGACAGTACAGAAGACTCCCATGAATACCATCTGTGACAATCTGTTCTACTTCTGAGCAGCTCCACCACACACTCCGTTATTGAACCACCCTCAAGTTCCAATGGCTTCTACCCAAAGGTGTTGCGTATTCAGAATGAGATTGCACCTTCACACACACAAGAGCCCTTCACATAGCTGGAAGATCTAACACTGCTTCCTAAGACAGGTCCTGGGCTCCCTCATTATCCCTGTCTTCCTCTGAAACACATTTCAATGTCTGTATTGCAACAGAATATATAAGAATTAAAACCTTCAGACAATTTTGATTTCACTTTTCACAGTCTACCACTTATGTGACCAGGCAAAATGTTTCAAAGGTAAGTTTGCTCAGTTAATTAGAGTTTGATACTGAGAGCTTGGTAACCAGTCTTGATGAAATAAAGAACTGTTCCTTTCTTCTTATATTTCTTTAAATTTAACCAATTATAGAACTCAACAGATGTACTTCCAAAGACCTACAGATGGCCAACAGATACCTGAAGAGATGTTCACCATCACTAATCACCACAAAAATGAAAATCAAAAAACCACAATGAGTTATCACCTCCCACCTGCTGGGAAAGCTATTATCAAAAAGTCAAGAGATAACAAGTGCTGGTGAGAATGTGAAGAAAAGGGAACCCCTGTACACTTGTTGCTGAGAATGTAATCTGTGTAGCTACTACAGAAAACAGCATGGAGATTCCTCAAAAAACTACCATACAATCCAGCAATTACACTTCTGACTATAAGCCGAAGGAAACAAAGTCACTAAATTTAAGCTGATCAATTAGTACAGAAACTGTCCCACCCCTGGCTCCATCCATTCACTTAGTTCTAACCACTGTAAGCATCTGCTACATATAGCGCCTATTAGGAGGTACACCTACTTACAAAACTCTAGAGTTACTGTGACAGTAGATTAGTATTTAAAACAGATACACTGACAGTCAAAAAAAAAAAATCATCCCATTTGGGAAGAATGCTGAAAAAAGGGTTAATAACCAAGGTACAAAAAATGAAAAAAAAAAGTAAAAACTCAATAGAATGCATGTCAACTTTGTAACTTTTCTTACTTACACTTAAGATCAAGGAAAGAACAGAAAACCTTTTCATAACAATAAAGCAGCATAAGAGACAGCAGCATCATAAATCAAAGCTGTTAAAAAAAAGGCAAGCAATTACTACATACTCTATAAAATACTATGCTGGAAAAAGGTAAGGTTAAGCTTGCCACGTTCTCTTATAAAGCATAATTCAGGATACATACGGTTTTTGCCTACAAAGAAGCCAAGGAGAACACTTTATACAGCACTTCCAACAGGATTTGTTCATAAGCCATTAATGCAGAGACCGAGGAAGAAAAAAAAAAACTTGCTTATTAGTTGAAACTGTCTGCCAAGTCATCTGGGAAATGATGCAGGAGGAAAAATACTTACCCCAAATGATTTGTTAATAACAAGAGTCGCTGCATTTGTAACTAGAGATCATACACAACAGTACCACTGGATAACAAAAAAGATAAGGACCTCTTTTAAAGAAAGCAATCCTTATGAAAGAATGGCAGAATCTCTAAAACAATCAATTAACAGATTTAAGTGCTGACCATCAGCAAACAGTTTACATCAACCACAAAACAAAAAACAACCTAAAAGGTTAAAGTGCCTGATAACGGAAGAATATAACAGCAAGGACAAAACAGTACTGCAAACAAGCAAGCAAAACCAAACCTGACTCAGACCAAGCTTCTAGATCCAACAGAGAAGTCATAGGAACATGGTAAGCCTCACAGTGACCTGACCCTTACCTCACACACTGTATAGAAAAACTCAAAAGGAATCATAAAGCTAAATCTAAGAGCAAAACTTTAAAACATGTAAGAAAAACAAGAGAATATGTTTTTGACCTAGGTTGATAAAGATTTTTTAGATATGATGCCCAAAAAAAGCACAAATGGTAAAAGAAAAATCAATAAATTTTGACTATATCAAAGTTTAAAAGTGTCTGTTATTCAAAGATTTCATTAAGAAAAAGAAAAGCCACAAACTGAAGGAAAAATATTTGCAAAATATGTTTGATAAAGGATTTATATATAAAAACTCTTACAATTCAGTAAAACAATCCAATTTTTTAATAGGCAAAAGATGTGAAGTGACTCTTCAACAAAGATATATGAATGACAAGCATATGAAAACATACTCAACTTCATTAGTCATTAGGGAAATGCTAATTAAAATCTCAATGAAATATCATTACACACCAACAAAGATTATTAAAGTGAAAGACTAATAATACCAAGTGTTAAGAATGGATGTGGAGAAACTGCAGCTCTCACACAATACTGGTACCAACATGAAAGAAAATAAAATGATACAGCCACTGTGAAAACAGTCTGGCAGTTCCTTGAAAAGTCAGATGCAGCAATTCCACTCCTGGTATCTACCAAAGAGAAACGAAAATATATCCATACAAAGACATTTACATAAGTGTTCACTGCCATCAGCTAGAAACCACCCAAAGGTCCACCAATTAGTGAAAGGATAAACAACATGTGGTATAGCTATACAACGGAACACTTCTCAGCAAAATACAAACAAACTACCAATACATGCATGATAGGAAGAATCTCAGAAACAACACAATGAATGAAATAATGCCAGACACAAAAAGCTACATACTGATTAATCCCATTTACATGGAATGGCAGAAGAGGGAAACTGTAGAGAAAGAAGCAGATCAGTGGTTGCCTGGGGCCAGGACAGAGGCAAAGATTATCAGTAAATGGTCAAAAGATCTTTTGGGGGATGATGGGAGTATTCTAAAACTAAATTTCAATGATGGTTGCACAACTGTATAATCTTACTAAAACTTAACAAGCTGTTCACTTAAGGTATAAAATATGCTTCAATAAAACAATTTTTAAAAAGAATTAAAAGACCAATTGCAATGCACTGGTCTTTTGGATCCTGCAAGCAAAATTTTAAATGTATTTACTGTGGTAAAATATGCATAACATAAATTTACCATTTTAATCACTGTTGAGTATAGTTCTGTGGCATTAAGTACATTCACATTTTTGTGCAACACATTTAAAAAAAAAGCATGTGTGAAAACAATGAGAACTGAGCTGTGCATGGATTTTAATGTTATTAAGAAAAAATACAGACTGATAATAGCATTGTGTTTATGTTTTAACAACAGAGTCCTTAACTTTTAGAAGCACATACAAAAATATTTATCAATGAAATGACTTCATATCCAGAATTCCTGTAAAAATAATATTGGGAGTACAAGACAACCAAATGTAAAGCATGATCCTTAGCTAGATAATGGAAGGAAAAAACTATGAAAGACATAGAGAAATGAGATGCTAACATGGAGAAATAAGATGCTAGCATTTTATCAATGCTAAATTCCCCAAATGTTCTAAGTGTATTGTAGGGCATGTATGAAAATATCTTATTCTTAGAGTTGTAAGCTGAAGTATTAGAAGTAAAGTGTCATGAGGTCTGCAATGAACTCTCAAATGTTTCAGGATTATATTTTATGTATATATACACACATATATGTATATATAAATAAGAGAGAGAGGGAAAGCAAGTGGTGATTCTAAGTAAAGGATTAAAAATGAGAACTTTAGTCTTAGAAAAAATGGTAATTGGTATGAGTTTATTGGAAAACAATGTTATGACATCTTCAAATACTAAGGACATTTATAAAAACAAAAAATATGCATACTCTTTGACTAAACTTCCCTTCTGGGAATTTATCTTCAAGAAACTCACTCAAGAGTGCAAGGAATGAGAGGTATTTATTATAACATTGTAATGGTTAAACAAAAATTCAGAAACTATTCAAATACCTACCAATAGGTGGCTTGGTAAATAAAGGTAAACACTTAAAATGGAAAAAAAAAAAAATATGGGAGGAAGAAACAGGTGAGGGTATAGACGAAACACCACTGGCTGTGAATTGATCACTGCAGAAGCAATCTTTGGATATGGCTATATGGATATTCATTTTATGGTTTTGTCTACTATCATATATACTCAAAATTCTCCACAACAGAAAGGTTTTCTTAAAAAGAACCATACAAAATTGGAAGAACACAATTCTTTACTAGTGATAATCTGCCTCCTTTCTTTCCCAAATTAATAATATAAACATGGGGTGAGTGGGTGCTCTACTACAGAAGTGGGTGCTTAGAAATAATAAGGTTCCAGCTTAATTTTTCTTAAATCCTCAGGTCATCCTGAACAGAAAAATCTCTCACTTTCAACATCTTTAATCCCATACAAAGTGGGTGCAGCTCACACTGCTCTCATCAGCAAGCAGTACTTCATTTCTAAACTAGGAACAACACTGCTCTAGCTAAGGAAAGAAACAAGCACAGAAAAGAAAGCCATAGTCTATTTTAACACGTGTTTTCCACAGGGTAGTCTAGTTTATACCTCTAAAGATTCAAACATGATCTGCACTATTGTGATAGTTCTGAATTATGACAGAAATAATATGACAGAAATAAGAGAATTATTATTTCAAGTGAACTCAGCATTCAGTAGTTAAGATATCCTCATGTTTAATTTGCATAGAGCAAGTGCTCATTTAAGCACCTGCTAAAATGAACTATACTGAGTAACTGGATGCCTGTCCTGAGCACCCTAAATCCCAGTCTAAGACCAGTGACTGCCCCCGACTGAACCACTGACAAACTCTTCACCTAGCGGCAGCAGCCTGCTAAACCTGAAGCACACATTTTCAAAACAGCCTCCTCTTTTTTCTAACAAGTAGTGCGGCATTTGGGAGAAGGAAATGGCAACCCACTCCAGTATTCTTGCCTGGAGAATGCTGTGGACGGAGGAGCCTGGTGGGCTGCTGTCCATGGGGTCACACAGAGTCAGACACGACTGAAGTGACTTAGCATGCATGCATGCTTTCAGAAGGAAATGGCAACCCACTCCAGTATTCTTGCCTGGGGAATCCCAGGAACAGAGGAGCCTGGTGGGCTGCCGTCTATGGGGTCGCACAGAGTCGGACACGACTGAAGCGACTTAGCAGCAGCAGCAGTGTGGCATTCATGAAGTACCGAAGCAATGGGAAAAATACAATTCAACTGAATTTAGTCAAGATTGTCATACACAGATTTTCAGTGGCTGGTTGTTCTTTGGGCTTTTTCTGGTCTTAACTCAAAATATTTTTACAAAATTATGGCATTTAAATTTTCATTTCAGAAACAGAGCTATTCTTTTTATATCTCAACTTCAAAAGAAAAAACTAAATAGGTTCTGCGTAACAGCCAACACCACAAGTCAAAGGCTAATCTTCACATGGAAGATAACTTAAAAGTAGTGGTGATACCAATTATATTTTTTAAAATTTATCAAAGAACAGTAGATTGTTGTGTTAGTTTCAGGTGTACAGCAAAGTGAATCAGTTACACATACACATATATCCATTCTTTTTCAGATTCCTTTCTCATATAGGCCATTGCAGAGTGCTGAGTAGGGCTCCTGTGCTTATAGTAGGTTGTTATTAGTTAGCTATTTTATATATAGTGGTGTGTATATGTCAGTTTCAGTCTTACAATTTATCCCTCCCAGTAACCATAAGTCTGTTTTCTACATCTGTGACTCTTCTTGTTTTATAAATAAGTTCAATTGTACCTCTATTTTTAAGATTCCACATATAAGCAATATCATATTCCCAACAGGATATTCAATAGCATTAAGGAATTAATTGATTTTTACACATGATAAACACATTACAGTTTTTAAAAGTCATCACTGTAGTTATCATAAACACTGAACTATTTACAAAGTGATGAAATACTCAAGTTTTTTTGTACAACAAAACAGTGAGGGAGGCAAAATTGTGTGTGTCAGAGAAAAAAAAAGTATGGATTAAAAAAAAGCCAGCCATATGTTAATAATTGTAGAAACCAAGTAGTGGGACTTTCTATATATGTTTGAATATTGTCATAATGAAAAGTAAACCATAAAAACAGTATAGTGATAATCAGCCTTCTTAGAGGCTACAAGAAAGCAGCAGCAACAGCATTAATTGCTTTAAACACAGAAATAAAAAGCGTGTATAGTAACTGCTTTCCTGATATTCGTGGATGCTACTACTCTGTAAAAACCTGCTGCATTCTCGGCAGCATGAGAGGCAATTCCCGTGACTAATATCCCAAATTATATGACATCACCTCCAAAACAATTACATCCAAAATGCATTCTGTATTTTAGAGATCTTTCTGAAAATCAATACATGTATGTATTAACTAAAAGATCATCATTGCTATTTCCAATTTCTGACCATTCTTTTCTTTAACAATCTATTCTTTCAACAGTACATGTTGAAGCTAGAGTGGTAAGAGGGGGAAAATGGTCCATCACTGAAAATCCATCTAGAATAATATGGAATTTTAACTCAAAAACATGTGATATCACCAATTATTAGATCACATTCGGTTACTAAAACCTAAATTCATGGTTCCTCCTATTTTTTGTTCTGACAGCATGAAACACATTTCCTTCATAGCATGCAGGGGCATCTTTTTTCTCTTTTTTAATAGAATGAATTGCTTTTAATGATATAAGTAGTTTCACTCTCGTTTTCATTTTTAATTAAGGTAGACAGTTAACTGGCAGATTCGTCAGATTTTGAGACACAGCTTCTTTATCATTCATGTACAGATGAGAAATAACTAGATCTTGTCTTGAGCCCATTTCAGCAGCACCAGCAGCCACTTACATCGTCTTGGGCACCCACTTGACGCTAGCTAATACATCCATCTGCTAAGCTGAAGCAGTCTCTCCCTGGTATCAAAATGGGCCCTTCTTCTTGACAACAGTGTACTCACAGAACAAAGGTGTCCATCTTTTGCAGAGGCAAGGGACAAGTTAAGTCAGATGTGTTGTAACTTTTAACATAAAATTGGTACAGAGTAATAATTTTTTTGCAGTGCAAACTCAGTTGGTATTTTTGAAAAGTCAGACTTTGCTTTTGCTTTTAAATTCTTGAGAGCTGGGATGAATTAATCACTTTTCTTATCAAACAGAAAAAAATTTACTTCACATGAATGTGGGGATATAAACATGCGCTAAACATGGTCCCTCTGTGTTGAGAGCATGTAACGCCGCCTGGAGAACCTGAGAGGCAAAGGATGGCCAGCGAGTGCTCTGCAAAGACCGCAAGGGAGGCCTCGGTTTGAACCAGGTCCAAAATGAGGAAGTGACTGTGAAAAATGGAGAAAATGAAGATGACTCCAGGCAGAAGGAAAAGAGCACAGGCACAGAGATGGAAAACTGCAGAGTGTACCTCAGACACGGCAAATGACGATATGGTTTGGGTTCTGGGCTTCAGCACAAGTGACAAGACTAGAAAGCTGGGTTGATGCTAACCTGGAAGCCTTATTTATTGAAGGTTTGGACTTCAACTTGAACAAAATATGGGAACACTCAACTTCTGAACAGGGTTAAGTGCCATGAAAGTAAATGGTGGTGGACATACAGAGAGATGGGCAGTGATGCTCAGGACGGAGTGGGGAAGAAAACCCTGGAAGCTAGATCAGGGGATGCTTACTTTAATGATTCTAAAAAGACCAGAAATACCAGAAGATAGAGTGACAGGAAAGAAACACTTCATTTATATAAGATGTCTGCAGTTTACAAAAGACTTTCACTTAAATGAGCTCATTTTACCCTCAGAGCAATCTGTAAAGTAGAACATCTGTCACATTTCGTAAGTAAAGAACTGCTGCTCAGGGCACTTCCTTGTATGACTGTCAGTCCATGTTTTCCTTTTCCATGACTATTCGTCTCTTAACCAGTAGACAGCAAGCTCCTTGAGGTTATGCAGGGACCGCTGACTTCTGATGCCCCAGAATTTCAGCTACATTGCAAAGAGCCCTGCTCAGTACTTGATACCAGAAGCCATTCATTAAATATGTGATAGATGAGCAAGCAAATCATTGAAGAGCACATTGATCCTCTTCCCCTCCTGTACCAATGACACTGAAATGTTTATTTTGCTTTGCTTTGTTTAATGTTTGCTCTGACAATGGAAAAATTTTGACAATTACAATACCTCTTATTGGCAGTTCCTGGACAAGACCTCTTTTTTCCCCTATGCAGGAGAAAAGAAACATGCACAAAAGGGAAAATCAGGTTCTCTGCCCCTTCACAGTACTATCAGAAAGTCCCACTAAGTGACACTATCACTAAGGATAAAGGTTGACATTTGGTAGCTATTTTTTCAAAAATGTTCTATTTTCTTGAAGAATGGAATGAATACTAAGATTAATAACCAGGCATATGAGCACTTACAGTACCCAAGGTGAAAAACCCTGGCCTGGAACACTTGGTGACAAAAAGTGAGAAAATGTTCCAAAGAATGACAGACACAGGTCAAGAAGGTAAAGAAGCCAGCCTGACGGGGCTTCCACTGGCCAAATCTGGGACAATTTACACACACAGTAACAAGACTGTAGCTCACTGAATAAAACAGAAAACCACAAGCCCATACTTATATAAACTAACAAATCAATAAATGTAAAAGTTTGACAAAGAATGGGATAATTACATGGTTTCAAAGTACTTATTCACAAAATACTAATTAATTACAAATGGAAAGAGTAATTTATCAGTGGGAAGCCTGGCAGATACCACCTTAAACAGCTGATCATCAGAAACAGGACAAATTGAAACTACACCTCCTGAAAGGGTACATAAGACACAGCATTATTTCTGTGATGTTCCTGCCAAAGATATATAACCTGAGTTTAATCCTCAGAAAACATCAGAGAAACCCAAATTGAGGGTTACTCTATAACAGGCCTATAATCTCCAAACCTATCAAGATCATGAAAATCAAAAGAAAGGCTGAAGACAACAACTAAATGTGAAGCACGATTCTCTTGGATCCGTTTGCTTTTATCCAAAAACGGGCAGTGGGGACGTGGGAGACTTTACTGGGACAACTGGTCAAACGTGAATGGAGTCTGAGGAATACTGGATGGTAATAGTGTTCAATGTTAACTTTCCTGATATTGTGGTTATGCTGTTATTATGAAGGAGAACATCCTCACTGCAGGAAGTAAAACGCGAGGGTGTTCTGGAGTGACAGAACATCAAATGGACAATCTATGGCCAAGGGTTCTGGAATGGGAAACCATTTTCTCTACTGTACTTAGAGCTTTTCCTTGTTTTCAGTTGCCTCACATTTTTTGTAAATATTTTTAAATGATTGGTTTTCTTTCCAAAATGAAAGTAATAAATGTAATCTTAACACATACAAATGTATTCTTTCCAACAAAAATGTTCTCGCTGTAGGACGAGTACTAAACTGAGTCTTGCACTGGATCACTAGGAAAGTAGGATGGAACAGTGTTGTACAGCAAAAAACGAAGGAAAAAACAGGCTTTCCACACTGAAACCTCGACTTCAAACTCCAGTTCATCACCTATGAATTTGTGGTTCTGGAAGATTTTTCACCTGAGTCTCAATCCCCTAATCTATAAAGTGGGAATACCATCTTTTTTAAAGGGTGGCTCTGAGGATGAAATAAGATGGTACCTTTAAGAATGCCTTCTACATTATAGATACTCGAAACTACTTCTCTCCCACTTCTAAGCAATCTATTTACAGGCTGCATCTAGTTAATAAGTTTACATCTTAGTGAGCCTAAGAAGTAGGCTTCCTACTATTAAACAACTTTTCAGGTTAAAGGAGTATTAAGGATCCTTTACTCAAATACCCTTGGCTTTACAGATAAGGAAATGAGACCTTGGATTTAGGCAAGGCAAAAGGCAAACCACTCCCATCATGTCATCACTATAAAACAGAAATTATTTAACCCCCAAGTCTCTGCCCATCAGCCTCCTCAGCAATTTACAATAATCCTGTCCACTCCCCCTTCATAGTTCTTACTAAAAACCAGCCACGGTGTCAAACTTCTTAAAATGTCTTCCTACCTTACATAGCTTCTTTTATTTCTACTCTTTAGAATAATTAAGGTTCTTTCCATGGAGTTCCAGGGTCTGTGAAGAGAATTCAGGGGTGCATGACTATGAATGAGTAGAAGTTTTTACTTCTATTTTTCAGTTCAGTTTAGTCTCTCAGTCGTGTCCAACTCTTTGTGACCCCGTGAATCACAGCATGCCAGGCCTCCGTATCCATCACCAACTCCCGGAGTTTACTCAAACTCATGCCCATCGAGTCGGTGATGCCATCCAGCCATCTCATCCTCTGTCATCCCCTTCTCCTCCTGCCCCCAACCCCTCCCAGCATCAGAGTCTTTTCCAATGAGTCAACTCTTCTCATGAGGTGGCCAAAGTATTGGAGTTTCAGCTTCAGCATCAGTCCTTCCAATGAACATCCGGGACTGATCTCCTTTAGGATTGACTGGTTGGATCTCCTTGCAGTCCAAGGGACTCTCAAGAGTCTTCCCCAACACCACAGTTCAAAAGCACCAGTTCTTCGGAGCTCAGCTTTCTTCACAGTCCAACTCTCACATCCATACATGACCACTGGAAAAAACATAGCCTTGACGGGATGGACCTTTGTTGGCAAAGGAATGTCTCTGCTTTTCAATATGCTATCTAGGTTGGTCATAACTTTCCTTCCAGGGAGTAAGCGTCTTTTAATTTCATGGCTGCAGTCATCATCTGCAGTGATTTTGGAGCCCAAAAAATAAAGTCTGACACTGTTCCACTGTTTCCCCATCTATTTCCCATGAAGTGAGGGGACCAGATGCCATGATCTTCATTTTCTGAATGTTGAGCTTTAAGCCAACTTTTTCACTCTCCTCTTTCACTTTCATCAAGAGGCTTTTTAGTTCCTCTTCACTTTCTGCCATAAGGGTGGTGTCATCTGCATATCTGAGGTTATTGATATTTCTCCTGGTAATCTTGATTCCAGCTTGTGCTTCTTCCAGCCCAGCCTTTCTCATGATGTACTCTGCATAGAAGTTAAATAAGCAGGGTGACAATATACAGCCTGGACTTACTCCTTTTCCTATTTGGAACCAGTCTGTTGTTCCATGTCCAGTTCTAACTGTTGCTTCCTGACCTCCATATAGGTTTCTCAAGAGGCAGGTCAGGTGGTCTGGTATTCCCATCTCTTTCAGAATTTTCCACAGTTTATTGTGATCCACACAGTCAAAAGCTATGGCATAGTCAATAAGAAATAGAGGTTTTCCTGGAACTCTCTTGCTTTTTCCATGATCCAGCGGACATTGGCAATTTGATCCCTGGTTCTTCTGCCTTTTGTAAAACCAGCTTGAACATCCGGAAGTTCAGTGTTCACGTATTGCTGAAGCCTGGCTTGGAGAATTTTGAGCATGACTTTACTAACGTGTGAGATGAGTACAATTGTGCGGTAGTTTGAGCATTCTTTGGCATTGCCTTTCTTTGGGATTGGAATGAAAACTGACCTTTTCCAGTCCTGTGGCCACTGTTGAGTTTTCCAAATTTGCTGGCATATTGAGTGCAGCACTTTCACAGCATTATCTTTCAGGATTTGAAATAGCTCAACTGGAATTCCATCACATCCACTAGCTTTGTTCATAGTGATGCATTCTAAGGCCCACTTGACTTCACGTTCCAGGATGTCTGGCTCTAGGTGAGTGATCACACCATTGTGATTATCTTGGTCGTGAAGATCTTTTTTTACTAACCTCAAACTGAAATTTAAGATTTCCTTCAAATACGAGTACAGGCAACAAATCACAGCAATATTAACAGTAACTAACTGTGTCACCACAGAAAGAACACATATTTTCGTATCATATTACAGATGATGCAGATATACATGAAGATTTCCTTCGGGTCTCCTGCATTGCAGGCAGATTTGTTACAGTCTGAGCCACTAAGGAAACTCATTTTATTTATTTAAAATCAGCAATCTGAGAATGGTCAAAAGGCTTCACTAGCTTACAAAGTGAAGTGAAGTGAAAGTCGCTCAGTCGTGTACAACTCTTTGCAACCCCATGTACAGTTCACGGAATTCTCCAGGCCAGAATACTGGAGTGGGTTGCCATTCCTTTCTCCAGGGGATCTTTCCAACCCAGAAACTGAACCCAGGTTTCCCACATTGCAGGCAGATTCTTTACCAGATGAGCCAGCAGAGAAGCCCAGCTTACCAAAGGACCACATGAGTATCTGAATATCAAAAAGCTTAAGAACCCCTCGGTTTGAACAACAAAGCTGTTAATCTGCTGAGAATTTGAAAGAAGAAAAGGGAAAAAAGTTTGGCTTTTAAACACATGAGCCACTTATTTATTCAACAAATACTTGGTTCTTGTGCTATACTGTGAAACAGCTACAAAGATTAAAAAAAATTACCCCTTTGCCTCAAACTAGTGGGAAAGGAGAAAAAAACAAGTATGAAGGTGAGATGTCTTAAGGCCTAGAGCAGAAGGACGAAAGAAACCTTTGAACTCAGAGAAGAGGTTCTGTCTTCTCAGTAAACAAGGCACATCTGAGTAAAGGGAGAAGAATCAGAAATTCTTCCAGCTCTTGGTTGCTCCTACAGCCTGGAGTGCAGGGGGCTTCTGGCAGAACCTACCCTAGCCCAGGGGAGGGCAGAGTAAGCAGCTTTCAAGAGGGAGAAGCTGGGCAGTGACTGGACATAGTTACCTGGCCAGGGGGACATAGCTCATGGATCCTGATCTAACCCTCTGTAGAACTGGTAGCCCCTTTCTTTTACAAAGATGCTTTGGGAAAATTAATTACAGCAATGAGAACTTTTCTTAACTCTCTTTATATAACTTAGATGGGAAAACACACAAGGGGGTAAAGCAGAGCCATGTTCCAAAAGAAGATTATATTCACTTAATTTGTACAACCAAAATACATTCTGTCTGGCTAATGACATTTTATTTATACCACAGTATTGGCTGAGAAAATGGCAGTAGCTGAGAAAATGGCAGAGTATCTGTCTGTTTATGGAACCTACCTTATAAAACACAGTGTTTACATGCCTGGCTCAAAGTTTCCCCACTAAATTTTAACTCCACAATATTCTTTATACCAACATCAACAAAACAACACCAGGTAAAAGATAAAAACCATGTGAAGGAAAGACCATCAACCTTATAAATATGTTTCATATCTTTATCTTTATAAATATGTTTCATATCTTTATCTTTAGAACCGTCTTCCAATATTTACCAACGCAATCAGAAAACCACATGTTTACAATACTTTCTCAACTTTTCTCGCAATTGACCTCCACCTACTACTGAGCACCTCCTCCATTCCCAGTACTGCACTAGGGATGGAAGATCGTGATACAAAGGTCGGTCCTGCCCTAAAGGATTTTACAGTTAGAGACAGAGCCACCGGGGGAATTTCTGAAATGCAAGATATTAGAAAATCAGCTGCACAGAGAAGGAAAAGTTCACTGTAAGTCAAGATAGCTACCAAAAAAAAAAAAGTGGCATGCAAGAGTAAAGAAACTTCATCTTGAAGGATAGAAAGAATCTTGGAAAGGTAGAGGAAAGTAGAAGACATTACTAGCAGGGCAAACAGGATGCAAGAGGCAGCAAGGCAGGCACGGGGCTGGCAACAGTTGTGTGTGTCTGTGTGTGAGTGTGTGTTTATTAGGGGAAGCTATGCTTGCATGTAAGGTGGCAGCAGAGTTCAGTTTGCTGATGTACAGGACAAGGCCACACAGAAGGGTGTACCTACACACAGAAAGTTACATGCTACACAAAAGGCACCAGGCAGGAAAGACTTGAAGAGCACTACATTTTAAAGTTTATCTGTTAGCTGATACATACATACTTAAAGGATAATTAGGACTATAGGTAGACCAGCAGCAAAGAGCCCAGGGATGAAAGGCTGAGGGCTTGACTCAAGAGAAGCAGACCTTATAACTGTGAGACTAAACCTAGCAGGGCTTCCCCGGTGACGCAGTGGTTAAAACTCTGGCTGCCAATGCAGGGAATGTCAGTTCAATCCTTGGTCAGGAAACTAAGACCCCACATGCCACAGGGTGCAGCCAAAAAGTAAGTAAATAAACAAAACCAAACATGAAAAGAATTTCAGAGGAGAATGAAGACTGACAAAAGGGCACTGGACTTGCCAACGCAAAGATCACTGGCCACGAGTGACAGAGCTGTGGCAGAAGCAGAGCTGTGATGTGGGCAGCAGAGATGAGAATGCAAAGACACAAAGCGAACGCAGTGAGTGGGAAGCAACCGTATATTTAGGTATAAAATGAACAAGCAGCAAACAGGCAAGATTTAATGACCCTGTAAAAGGGCAGCAACATCCAGCAGTTCTTACAATCCTTTGTTCATTGAAGTAATTAGGAAAACACTGACCAACAAATCCAAAAGTCAAAGGTTAGGGCCCGTACATCTTGTTATTCAAGGTGCTAGAATTAAAGGAAAATGACAGATACATTTTAGTCTTTGCAAGCTCAATTCCATAACCAACTAATAGAGTTCAGCTATAAATATAACAAATTAACATATACTGATTGGAACATATTCTACCTTCTTTCCAGCTGAAAAGCTTTGACTGCTAAGAGACCAATGACAAAAACACAAAGAGATTAAGTCACAAAAAAAAATTACAAAGTATTCACACACCTTTTTGAAATCCTAAATCATGTTTTTATAAAGAAAACATCAGCAAGGCTAATCACAATAATCTAAAAACTTCCTATAGGAA
Organism: Redunca redunca; assembly: GCA_006410935.1. Taxonomy (NCBI): domain Eukaryota; kingdom Metazoa; phylum Chordata; class Mammalia; order Artiodactyla; family Bovidae; genus Redunca; species Redunca redunca. The sequence goes on from SJYQ01093242.1 coordinate 130,581, forward strand.
CTGTAATGCTATAGAATTTGATTATAATGTTGGCAAAACTAGCTCAATGGAAAATATTTTTCATCCAGTGTTGAGCCTTACATAGAGATAGTCCCAGCCAACCATAAACTTGCTAAATAACAATTTGCGCATTAGTTTGTACTTAAAATAATAAAAGTACTCATTCAATCCTTCATCTGAAGAATAAGCTCTTCTATACAGGGACCACAAGCAAAAGATAAAGTTAGAATGGGTAGAATATGTCATCATGAACACAACTCCTGGTGTTAAACACAATTCAAAGCTGAACAGAGGCAGCGTTCCACTAAACTCTGCTGTTTTAGAAATTCATAATACCAAACATAATGCAAGAACTATGCCACCAGATAAATCCTGGAAAACGGGTTCCTTATAGATTCTTAAATCCTTTCAAAGTGTAACAGTATTATAGAGTCATTAATTCAAGATACAAACCTCACTTGTTACAAAGCATGACTTGATACCATCTTACCTTATAGAAAAAAAGAGCAGCTTTCTCCATCAAGGACATATTAATGATTTTCAACAAAAGGATGGAAAATAAAACACTACATTTGTTATCATTTCCTTGTGCCTTTGATCAGAAACATTCGTACAAACTACTATTGCAAAAAAAGTACCTTTTGTTTTAGAATATAGTCATTACTTCTAAAAATCTTGTGAAGAATTTTTAATTACATATATACCTTGAAACAGCAAAAAATAAAAAAATCAAGAATTGACCCCCAAAAAAGTAACCCCTACAATTAAAGGTGATTTAAAATTGCATCAGGACCTACCTGGTGGTCCAGTGGCAGGACTCCATGCTTCCACTGCAGAGGGCACGGACGGGTTCAATTCCTGCCCAGGAATTAAGACCCTGCAAGCCCCTGCAGCAGACCTCCACCACCATCACCAACCCCAAAAAAGGCAAAGCAGATTCTGTCACAATCATATGTAAGGCTTTTCACTAACTTCCTAAATAATACACTCCAAACTCCTTACCAGGATCCACAAGACCCTGAAAGATCTGGTCCCGACATACCACTCCATCTTCCTTCCAATCACTCTTTCTTTTGGTTCCTAACCCACCTGCTGCTGCTGCTGCTGCTGCTAAGTCACTTCAGTCGTGTCCGACTCTGTGCGACCCCATAGATGGCAGCCCACCAGGCTCCGTTGTCCCTGGGATTCTCCAGGCAAGAACACTGGAGTGGGTTGCCATTTCCCTCTCCAATGCATGAAAGTGAAAAGTCAAAGGGAAGTCACTCAGTCGTGTCCGACTCTTTGTGACCCCATGGACTGCAGCCTAGCAGGCTCCTCTGTCCATAGGATTTTCCAGGCAAGAGTACTGGAGGGGGGTTCCCATCGCCTTCTCTGCCTAACCCACCGACCACAGACTCTTTCCTAAGGACTATCCCTCTGCCCAAGCTGCTTCTCACCCTTCACACTGTAAATCTAAAAGTCAGCAGTCCAGAAAGATTTTTTTCTCATCACCCTATTGAATATGTCCTCATTTTATTCTCTAACATATCACTCACCCTACCAGTAAGTACTTATCACAAATACTAGCTCCTATTTATTTCCTTTACTAGTTTATTATCCTCCTACTTTCCCACAATATAAGCATCCCTTTGTTTACGTTGTATCTGCAGTGCCAATAAATATTTGTAGAATGAGTAGCAGAAAGAAGAAATAAATCAAGGATGGAGGAAGGAGAGAGAAGGGAAAAAAACATTTCCCATCTATATCCAAGTTTCCATCAGAGTTTTATAACACCAGATTTTTCCATGCTATAAGTAGAACAGGTTCACTGTTGGCTGAGCTGAGTGTAAGAGTAATATTTTACACACAACTTAACCAATTTGTAAAGAACATCTCTAACAGCAGTCTGTTTATTTTATATTCAGTGCATTTCTATTGGAAGATCAAATTATTGCTTCTCTACAACTAGTCTCAGGAGTTAACTAGTGCACATTTCAATTTGCCAATGTAAACGAGGAGAAAATTTTGCTTAAAACACAATGCCAAAAGGAGAAAAACATAATTATAAACTGCAAGCATTTTATGCCTAAATGCATTAGAAATGCCTCTAGAAGAGCAAGATGTTAATAAGGGGTGATTGGTAAATGGGATATATTATGTTATTATCTCTTTGTGTATATTTAAAATTTACCATAATAAAAAGTAAAATAAATAAATGCCTCTAAGAAGTCAAAACCAAGTAAGTACCTCTGGGTCACAGATACTTGCCTAGCTCAAGTACACTCTGTTGCCCACTGGAAACTTAATTTAAATGAATTGACAACAGTCTCTAAAGGTGTTTTCATAAGACATCAGCTCCTCGGAAGCGTCTGTGGGCCCTCCCACCAGCTCGGTGTCACCGGCTTCCAGCCCAGTACCTTTATATGAGAGTTCTCCAACAACCACAGCTCAAAAACAGAAACTTTATGGAAGTGATGTGATAAAACGATTTAAAAGGGGGAAGTAGTGGAAGCACGCATAAGGGGAAAATACATGATTTTTACTTTAAATATTTCTCTCCTAGAATCTGGATGAGGCAGCATTTCTTTCTAAAGAGCGCTTCAGATTCTGAAGGGGGCTCATACAGAAGACTAAATGCAAATCCACCAGAGGCTAGCATCCCCAGCCGGAGCAGCCCTCCTCTCTAGGACTCGTTCTCCACGACATCAGGTAAAATGTTGGTGCTGGTGGTGGTGGGGATGCTGATGTGAAGGCCTCATTTATCAAGTGGCACAAAGAGCAGAAAAATGTAAGCTGCTCTGGTGGTAGCTTTTTTTTTTTCTGTAGAAATATGATGGTCTATGGGAAAACAAAAAAAATAGAAATTTATTTCTAGTTTGTTTGAATTGAAGAAAATAATTGTATTAGGAAAGTAAGACTGCAGCTAGTCACATTTTAAGACTGATTATACCCTTACAAGTGAATCCACGAACATAAGACAGATCCAAGCTGGCACATGAAAGACTCATTAGTCTTTAAGTAACACAGGATCATCTTTTAAGAAAAATAATTAGCATTACAGAAATCCAAAATAACCTGATGAATGAAATAAGCTAGCATTTGAACATAAATTATTTAATTCCCCAAAAGCATGATAAATTATTCCCTGAAGATAACTTTTAACATTAAAAGCCCTGAGAATTTCAGGTTTTAACGAAAAAAAGGATGTGAATTTCATAAATAAATAAATTATAGAATTCCAAATCTATAAATGTAATCATGGCACCGGATTTCATTTTGTCTTTCGTTCTGAGGGCGGTAACTGGAAGCAGTAGTTTGTGATCTATCAGTGAGAGACCTCACATCCAAGGAACACACATTCAACCTAAATCCCTCGGCCAACTTTAACTGGGGCCTAGAGAATAAGGGAACTGGGCAAGACGAGCAGAAGTCCCACTTATTCCTACCATTTCCACTGTGATCTCCCTTCACATCTTGAGAGATTTAAATGTTGCCATCCATAATCAAAAATAAGCTTATCAGTAACAGATTCAAGTCATAAATATTAACGAGCACCAAACATGAATATAGTTTGCAATAAAGTATATTTAGACTTTGGTACCGGAGAAGGCAATGGCACCCACTCTAGTACTCTTGCCTGGAGAATCCCAGGGACAGAGGAGCCTGGTGGGCTGCCTTCTATGGGCCGCACAGAGTCGGACACGACTGACGCGACTTAGCAGCAGCAGCCGCAGTCCTTGGTACCCTTGTTCACAAGGCAGAAGAGGACCAACGAGACGCTGGCAACGCGTCCTGGGGCGGGTTGGGGAGGTGAGAATGATCTGAGCAGCAAAGGAAGGAGCACTCAGTCAGAGGTACCATGAACACAAGCCTGTCACCTCTTGGAATCTTAAGTGACAATAGGGCTCTGAGGAAGGACTATAATCGGAATAAGAGAGGCCACTGTGATCTTCTAGGTGACAGAGCTCTAATCTGGGACACAACTGGGCCTAAACACAGATTTACTGAACTCACGGAAATGAGCACTTAATCACACTAAGAGATCACGGCCACAGTGAAGACATGTTTCCTGTCGTGTTCCATTTCGAGAGGCTGACTTCAGTTTTGTGGTTCAACATATGGATGTGACTAGGCTAAGCTGGAGTTTAATTCTTAGCTTTCTAATCCTTCACTCATGATCTCAGATCTTACTCCATGTTATTAATTTAGTCTGTCCTACATCTAAGTGTATCTCCACACACGAATTAAATAAACACCACCTGTGCTGGATAGTTCACGCTGGTACTTAACCACGTAAGTGGGGAAGTGTGTCAGCCCCACACTTATCCTTCCAGACTCTCCCTGAATCACAGGCGTGAATTTGCATGGCCAGCCCCCCTGACAGCTGCGTTCTCACTCCGCTCTGACAGCAGCCCTGGCAGATGTATACAGGTTTCTGCTCAGCTGTTAGTGAACTCCAGCAGGATAAGTGGGAAAAGGTGGCGCATGGATTCTGTGTAATACCACCTTCCCCTTTGCTCCTCCAGCCATTCCTTTTGTATCCAATTCCCAGAATTACAGGCCCCCCCTTTTTTAATGAAGTATACCTGATTTGTGCACAATGTTGTGCCAATCTGTGCAGTATAACAAAATGACTGTTAAACACATAGAATCATAGCCCCCTTTTGACTGAAGACCTAGGAGAGGTTTCTTGATGAGACATTGTCTGACAGCCTACCACATTCAGAATTTACATAATTCACAAACCAGGGTAGGAAGCTATGGTATGAAACATTCATCCATCCATCCAGTCAACACCTCTTACTGAGCACCTACTATAGACAAGACCCAGTTTGAGGTGCTGGAGACACGACACAGACAAAAATCCCTGTCCTCAAATAGTAGCATTGAAGAGAGGGAAAGAGATAATACACAGGCTGGAGAAGTAAAATACAGTGTTATATAGTAAATGCTAAGGAGAAAAAAATAAGCAGAGGCAGGGATATGAAACGTTGAAGAAGGGGTGAAATTTTCTTTTTTTCATTGAGGTATACTTGATTTACAATGTCAGGTAATTCATTTTAGATATACAACACAGTGATTCACAATTTTTATAAGTATAGTTAAAATAATATATAGTTAGTATATATTATTGTTAGTTTATAGTTAGTATAATATTGGCTATATTCCCTGTGCTGGGCAATATACCCTCATAGCTTATTTCTTTTATGCATAACAGTTTGTATCTCTTAATTTGTACCTACCTCTATCTTGCCCTACTCCATATTGGTAATCACTAGTTTTCTATATCTGCGAGTCTATTTCTGTTTTGTTATACTCACTAGTTTGTTTTATTTTTTAGATTCTACATATAAGTGATATCATACAGTATTTGTCTTCCTCTGATGGACTTATTTCACTGGGCATAATAACAGGAGGGCTGAAATCAATCACACAGGTCACTGAGGTTATTTTGGGGGAAAGACCCCAAAAAAGTGAGAGAGCTTAGTTATGCACACATCTGTATGAAGGCATCCCAGGCAGGAACACATACAACACGTGCAAAGGCCCTCAGGAAGGAGTCCCCTGGGCTTGTTGGACAGCAGATAATGGGGAGGAAGTCTTAAAAAGTGGGAAGGCTAGGCCATGGGAGCCTTGTGGGACAGGAAGAAAACTTGAGGGAAAGCAGGAAGTTCTGAGCAGACTGACATCATGTGATTTAACTGTTAACAGAATCTCACTATATCACAGGCAGCCTGGAGCAGGCAAGCGCAGAAGGAGGGAAATCAGTTAGGAGGCTACTGTAATAATCCAAATGAGACGAGATGACAGATAAGACCAAAGAAATGACAGTAAGGATGCTGAGCAGATTCTGAACATATCTTTTAACTCCTATCTGATTCTTAAAAAGTCAACAACAGCAGCAGCAACAAAGAATACCAGAAAAAAAAAAAAAAGTCAGGGGCTGGTCCCTGAATCTTGCTGAAATCCACATCAATAGAAACTCCTACCAACTGAGCATATAATTAGCTGAAGAAAACATAATAACTGCAAATTAACATTCAGCAATAGTCAATACAAGGAAAAACTAATGTATAACATGCCAGGGTTATAAGAATTTTAATAAATCAAAACAGCAAATGACTCACATATAAGAATTCAGCATAATAACCTCCCTCAGCAATTAAAGAGCAAATTAGGGGAACTCAACAGATAAAAATGTAAAAAGTTTGGGGCCCACTGAGGATATACTGTCATTCTTGCCAAGCTGCCTGCTTATGGACACAAGTTAACAGTGTCGTTTCCCTTCCCTTTCCATATCCTGACTGCTGGTCACTGCAGTTCCAGGTAGGTACCAGTGAGCCTGCCCACAGCTTAAGATACGACAAATCACTGGAGCTAGTTCTTTGCTGTGTCTGCTGTTCTCAAAGAGAGTGGGTGAGACCCTCACCAAAGTTAAACAACTTTAGGAGGAAGTAGCACTAAAAGATTAAGCTTTAGAAAGGGATCTGAAAAGGAAACATCCAGGGTTCTTTTCTTATTTTACACTGGGCCTTTTCTCCATTAAAAACAGAAATATTTTAAGTCTGAGAAAGTATTACACTAACAATAACAATATATGAGTAAGTATTCAAAGATCACTCACTCCCTGACCTTTACTCCCACAAATATTATTCCACAAAAACTGTTTCTCAAAATAACACCCTACAAAAATGTTAGCCCCTTCACCCACCCCTGTCAAAGTATTTTCCACAGGAGGCACTCTGTACCTTTCTGACAGCATTTAAACACTAGCTATTTTGTGTGGCATCATCTTATGGTACTATAAGCTCCTCAAGGGCAGGGAATTCCCTTATCTTTGCATTCCCTAAACTCCTGGCATCACCACTTAATACAGTCTGCTGAATAAATGTCTATGTCTATAGATCATGATACCTCCAATTCACTAGAGAGGAAAACACCAGAACTTACTACTGCAGCAATAACATTCCTGCCTCCAGGGAGGGGTAACATCATCCTCATAAGGGGAAGAAATGCAGTGCCCACCATCCGCCTCAAGGCCAGCACCACGGACAGTCCTGGTGTGCACAAGGGCCAACTCCAAGTGCCTTTTTCACCTGAGAAGGCGTAAAAGCAGAACTCCTGTGTGAAGTTATTAGGCATTATCCACAGGCAATTTGCTTGCTCTACAATCCTCTTCAAATCCTCTGACGTTAAAATAAGTCTTCAAACCATTTTCTTACACCTGTTCTTTAAACATTAAGCGGTTCAACTTGCCAGGCTTCCCTGTTGTTCACAATGCTATTCACAATACAAAGAACTTGACTAATTCTAATTGCCAATTTCTACACTTCTTCTCAGATCACTTTCTAAAGGCGCCTTATCAATGCACAAAAACTTGCTTTCTGCCACACTCTGTGATACCGTTTCTTTGCCACAATCCCAAGTCTACAAGTTGCATCGTTTTGTCTGCCTTCATGAGTCAAAACTACTCACTAGAACACAAAATAAATGGCAGAAAGAATGCCACACCAAAGCAAACACACTTGACTCTGGAAAGCCCAGTAATGCACTCAGCAGCTACAAGTCCCTGCAGGGAAGGGCAGCAGAGCCTGTGGACCAGCAGCGCCCATGCACCCACCGCTGGCTGGGTGTGCACACCCTCTGACAGCCTTGGGTTAGGATAAATTGCAGTCAATTGTTATCCATCTTTTCTTCTGTTTGTTTTATTTACTTTTTAACTTAAGGATATTTGTTTTACAGAATTTTGCTGTTTTCTGACAAATATCAACGTGAATCAGCCATAGGTATACATATGTCCCCTCCTCCTTGGACCTCCCTCCCATCACCCTATTACCCATCCTTTGAGGACAATGCTTTAGAGGCAAGAGCAGTACGCAGAGGAGATACTCATGGTAGTATGAATGTATGCTCCAATGGAATGTTCTGAAGTTCTTCAGCAAAGGGATGAAAACTAAAAACTCAGATTATTGAAATATAATAACCACTCTAAGATTCAGCTGCATAATGCCTCAAGATTTCAAATTCAGTTTCTTCGGAAGTTACTATACTGGAACCAGAGCATTCTGTTTAAAATTTATCAAGTAGCTCAGATAAAAAGAAAATTAAAGAAAAAATTTTAGCTGTCTACTGCCAATGAACAAAAGAATACAAAAAACTTTCCAGAACTTTCCTTGTGGCCCAGCAGTTAAGAATCTGCCTTGCAATGCAGAAGGGTTTGCTCTCTGGTCAGGCAACTAAGATCTCCCACGTGGGGCAGCTAACCCAAGAGCTGCAACTAAGACCAACATAGTCAAGAAAATTTTAAAAAGTGTTTTTTAAAAAATTTCCAGAAAGTAAAATAATTTGTTAGTCAATCCATGCTGCTGTGGTTTTCTCAAAACTAAAACATAAACATCATTTGATAACAAGCAGCACACACACAGGTCTTGGGCTTTAAAGGCATGATTAAGACCTCACAGTCTGTGAACATCTTCAGACACATCGGTCTCCCAAGACTCGGCTGGGAATTCTGTCCCCTCCACCTCTTCTATGCCACCAAAGGGGAAGGGGTGGCAAGGACTTCACCTCTAGCTCCCCTTACCACACCCAGTGCTGGTGAACAGTATTTATACAAATACTCGAACTCAGGGGAAAAAACTGCTTTCAGTATTAGAAAGCTGTCTTAATCCAAGCAAATTCAGTTATCATTAGTGCACAACATTGCTTATTGCATAAAAAAACTGGAAATAACCCAAAAGTATACAAATAGAGAACTGACTGAATAAATTATGGTGCATCTGTATAAACACATTACTACGCAATCACTAAAAGAACAAGGCACACTGCTGTGTACTTTGATATATCCAAGATATTTTAAATGAAAAGAGCACTATCAACTGATTTTTTAAGTGGGTGGGGAAATATGTATCTTTATACAAATAGAATTTTCTGGCAGAAAACAAAAAAACCCTAGGAATAACAGGGACCTACAGAAGGGACCAAGGGGCCTTCCCTGGTGGTCCAGTGGTTAGCATTCGGGGCTTCCACCGCATGGAGCGCAGGTTTGATCCCTGGTTGGGAAACTAAGATCCCACATGCCATGCAGCACAGCCAAAAAACAAAAAAAAAAAGATTAAGTATTGATACTTAAGTTTATGATTTGATAAACATAGAGCAATGCAAGAAAAAATGATGCCTATTAAAAGCCATCACAGTTTTCTTACCTATTTCTAAATTATTTGTGACAAAATTTGAGCTCAGTAAAATGTGTTGGTGGAAGAGTGGTATAGGAAAAGGTCCATTTTACCCACAGTAACTTTCAACTGTTTGTCACCATGCTAAAAAAATGTATACGTTCTCCTCAAACCAAGATGGAAAAATCCCTTACATGTTTGGCACAAAAGTAAGAAAAGTTTAANATCTGCAACTAAAGTTCTGTTACATTTTATATGTTAGTATCACATACTAATTATAATATGAGTAACCAGTTTTACAAAATATCTTTTTGTTTCTAAACTAAAACTTCAGGATTACCTGAGAGTCCAAATTTTCTTAACTCTCACCAAAAATCAATTAAGTAAAAAACTAGAATACTAACTCATTTTCGTTTGTCCATGGAAGCAGGACAAAATATATCAAAATATATTAAACTACAACAAAGAAACTTTTAATTAAAAAAAAATAAAAATTTGTTTAAAAAATTTTTAAATTAAAAACTAGAGGGCTTCTTTTCCTCCACAGCTTCAAAATTTCTAAAACTTTTCCATTTCCAAAGAGGACTGAGGAGGGGGTGGGAGGGATTATGCTGCTGCTGCTGCTGAGTCGCTTCATTCGTGTCCGACTCTGTGCGACCCCATAGACGGCAGCCCACCAGGCTCCCCCGTCCCTGGGATTCTCCAGGCAAGAACACTGGAGTGGGTTGCCATGTCCTTCTCCAATGCATGAAAGTGAAAAGTGAAAGGGAAGTTGCTCGGTCATGTCCAACTCTTAGCGACTCCATGGACTGCAGCCCACCAGGCTCCTCCATCCATGGGATTTTCCAGGCAAGAGTACTGGAGTCGGGTGCCATCGCCTTCTCTGGGGAGGGATTATAGGCAAAGTCCAAGTCTGGTCAAGCCTATTTCCCTTCTGTGGATGCCTCCCCTGTTCTCAGGGACCCCCATTCCCATCCAGATACATCATCATCTGCACTCCCACCACAGTAAGAACATCGATTCAATTAACAATGGTGGAAGGACAGTGGATTCACTGGATTTTATCCTGCAGATCAACCTGGGCCTCATACACCTGCAAATAACAGGTTCTCATGAGGAACATGAGGGCAAAGGAAGTAGAATTGCCCTGTCCCATGCCCAAAAAGAACCAGACTGGTAGCTGCCTCTTTGGAACTACTTTCATGAGAAGAAAAGCAACTGACTGGAGCTAATGCCCTTCAACTTGATGTTTTACTAATAGAAATGCATTTGTAAGGGCTCCCCTGGTGGCTAAGTGGTTGACAACCCACCTGCCAATGCAGGAGACATAAGAGATGCAGGTTTGAGCCCCGGGTCAGGGAAGATCTCCTGGAGAAGGGCATGGGAACCTACTCCAGAATTCTTGCAGGAGAATCCCATGGACAGAGGAGCCTGGCAGGCTACAATCCATAGGGTTGCAAAGAGTCAGACACGACTGAAGCGACTGAGCATACACACAGGCACACCACAGAACCTGATCTCTGCAAAATGAGAAGCCACCGGCACGAGAAGTCCATGAACGACAACTAGAGAGTAGCCCCCTGCTCATCACAACTAAAGAAAAGTCCAAGCAGCAATGAAGACCAGCACAGTCAAAAATAAATAAAATTATTTTTAAGAAAAGGAATGCATTTGTTGAAGATCTAAAGATGAGCAGTCATCCTCAAAAAAGTGAAGTTATACATTAATATGATTAAAAAAAAAAGAAGTTGAAGAAAGGAATTTTGCTCACCTAGAACAATAAACAGGCATTCCAGGCAGCAAAATATGACAAAATATTGACTTCTCATAAAAAAATTCAGGACAGGCAGAACTAAACTATAACACTGCCCCCAAATCTCTGGGGGTTAAAAAAAAACTTTTTTTCTTAGATCATTTACAAGCTGGTTGTTTATTCGCACCTCCACTCAACATACATATATTTGCTATGCACCATTCTTAGTACAGGGATGCCATGCTGATTAAAGGAACCGGTTCCTATCTTCACGGAGTTTACAACAGTAAACACAAGAACAGTGCATTAGTGCCGTTTGGTTTTCCCACAAGGAACAACAAGAAGAAACAGTCCTGGAGTAGGTTTTTTTTGTTTGTTTGTTTGTTTTCTGGAGTAGGTTTTAATGTTCTCTACCTGTGACTTTAAAGTAGTCAATGATAAGTTAAATTTTTTAAGTATTAAAATGAACTAAAAGTAAGATAATTTCATTAAGTTTTAAGCACCATGAAGAAAAGCAACCAGTAAAGAGACAGGAAAGCCAGGGGAGTGGAGGTAAGGATGTTGAGGGAAGGGTTCATGACTGAGCTAACCCCTCTGATGAAAAGGAACTAAATGTAACAAACTCTGCTGTACTTGGAGGGACAGAAAAGATGCATAGCGGATTGTGGGAAAGCAGGCAGAAAAGTGGCAGAGGTGGGCAACGAACAAATTGCAAAGGGTATTACAGACCACAAGAGGAGTTTGGATTTTATTGTAATTGCTATGGAAAGCCAATGGCAGGCTCTAAACCAAGGAGTCACTAGATCAGATCTGATTAAACATCATAGCTTTTGTTTAGAATACAATGCATTCCGGAGTAGAAACAAAGCTACAAATGGTGGCTGCAGTTTTGCCTCTCTGCCTCTCCTCAGCTATAATTTATCTACTGTCTACTCTGCTGTGTTGTATCCAAGGTACCAATGAGGAATAACGAGGTCTCTCACAGTCAGCTCTCAATCTGGTACAGACATTGAACAAGTAATTACATTTATAACATTCACAAAAGAATATGCAGAAGGCTGAATGCCCGGGGAAAAGGGTAGTCAACCTGGCTTGGAGGCGTCCAGGAAGGAAAACTCCACAGGAAACCTGAGTCTTACAGGACAAATAAGAAATCTCCTTAGCGTCATCCCCTGGACACAATACCCAAACCACTGCTGGAACATGAGAAAATTTAGGGGCTGCTGAAGACTTTCTTTTAAAGAATGTATGTAGCATCATTAAGGTGGAATGGGGGAAAAAAAGAGTTAACATAGAAAATATGCAACTGCAACTTCACAGGTATTGCTTACACAGGATTTGTTAGGAACTTCAAAGGTACAAACTTCTAGTTGTAAGTCATGGAGATGTAACGTATATCACAATGAAGATAGTTAATAATATTGTATTGCACATGTGAAAGTATCTAAAAGTCATCAAAGTGTATCTAAAAGTCATAAGAAAAAAATTCTGTAACTAGATATGGTGACAGATGTTAACTAGACATGTTGTGATCATTTTACAATATATACAAATATCAAATCATCAGTTGTATACTTGAAACTAATGTAATGCTGTATATATCAATTATACCTCAATTTTAAAAATTATTTTAAAACCCCTTCACTAGCATTTGGTTTCCCAAAACATTGAAAACACACTAGTCTAAATGGCACTCCAACAAACGGGTCTGTGCTCTCTGTGTATGTGTGTGTGTGTGTGCGCATGTGTATGAGTGTGTGTCACCCACTGTGCAGTACACAGTGGAGTTAAAATCTTTTTTTGCAGCTTTTGAAGCCATTTTTATACTTACACCAAGACAAGCTTTTATCAAAATTTTCAAACACAGAGATTTTGAAAAAATTCCAAATTCTCTCCACTTAGATTCAAAAGTTATTACAATTTTCCTGATTTGCTGTTATTTTCCCATATATCTGTGCATATGTATCTGCATATATATATATTTCCATACATATGTGCACGTATTACACACATACATATTTTATGAGCCATTTAGAAGTGCTGAAACATCATGATACCTCACCTTTAACTCTTCAGTTTGATTCTCCCAAGAAAAAGGACATTCTCATATATAGTCACAATGTCATTATCATACCTAAAAAAAAAAAATTCCTTAATATCACCTATTACGAAGTACACAGTTTTTAAAAATTTTAAGTACAAAAGGTTTAGTTGAGAACCTTGGGAGATCCCTAGTGGCCTAGTAATTATGGTTTTGGGTCGCCACTGCCAGGATCCAGAGTCAATCCCTGGTCGGGGAACTGAGATCCCATAAGCTGTGTGGTGCAGCCAAAAAGAAGAAAGACAGAGAAACTTACTGAAGGAATGTATTTTAATAAAATGATTATTACTTGTATTTCATTATCTTTATTTTTTAAATGTAACAATGCTTTATAAAATTTCAGTTAAAAAGTCCAAATTTGATAAATTTTTAAAATATTAAAAGAATAATTATAGTAGTCAAATAGGGCCAGAAGTATGAGACTGGTATATGCCAGACTGACATTTGAGGAGCCGTATGTTAGTGGAGGACACACTGGACATGCGGAGAAGAGGATGTGGGGAGGACCAGGGTCTGGCCAATGCTGGAGGGAGGGCACGTGTGAGACGGGGCTGAGCTGGGCAGGTGACCAGACAAGCTCCAGGATTCTCTGCACATTCCTGAGGAGCCTTGACTTTACCCTGCTGGCAGCAGGATAAATTTATGTGATAAAATCAAGTTTGTTTAGAAAGAGCTATCTGTCCACAGTGTATCCGATGGATCAGAGAAGGGTGGGGTGGAGAGGATGGACAACCATTTGGAAGCAACAGAACATATTTTTAACTGCAAATGGCTAACATTTTGGTTATATTATACAGGTTGAACAAACCTGCTATACTGGCAAATGAACAAAACAAAAACAGTAAGACTAAACTAAGTTTACTTAAATGTTCACGTTGCAGAAGAGCAGCTTTAGAGAAAGATAAGAGTCAATAAAGACTTCTGTAGAAGTTGAAAGGAACCCTTGGGCATTTCTGAGGTTTTTAGTATTTAAAGGAGCTGGCTCCTTTTACCACCTAGTTTCACTTTCCAAAGTGGCACTGCTTTTCCTTGGCAAGTTTCTTCACAGCATTAATTTTATACTCACCAGTCACAAAATAAAACCAATGAGAAAGAGGCGAGGTGCAAAACAGATAAAGTTGGACAAGCAGAGTACCCTCAGGCAGTCCTGAGCAACTAACTGCAGGGAGCCCCGCTTACAGAGGCTGGGGACCAGACAGCAGCTCTGCCTCGGAGGAGGAAGAGGGCAGCATGGGGAGGCCCAAGTGGCAGGACAGGATGCTGGCCTTTCATTCCCCTTCCACCAGAACCCCAGTCTTTCTTAGTTTACATACTGGGCCTCCTAGAAAGATTTCACTTAACAAAGGGCCCCATAGCTTCTAAAAATGTTTGAAAACCAAGAAGTCAGAACAGCACATTCTTAAGTTAAGGGTTGGTAATTTTCAATAATAAGGCTCAGTTCCACAGGAAAGCTGTTGGGAGAAAAAAGCTGTCAGGAGAAAAATTGGACACCATCACCAAGAAAGAAGGTGAAAAACAGAGACCTAGGCAGATGAGTTGGCTAGAGCAGTAGCTTTAAGGCAGACTAAGGAACTGTTTGTGACCTGTAGATTAAAGGGCCAGCGGAACTCTAAACTGGACAGGCCCAGAGAGAGAGGATATATGGACCTGAAGCTCAGTAGAAAGGTTTAGCGGGGCACACAGGCTAGATGAAGTCTAAAGGTGGGGGGATCCCCCAAGGGAGGCGCAAACAGAGGAACAATGGAGGATCTGCAAAGGTCACAGAAGACAAAAAGAAAAGGGTCTGCCTCAAGTTAATAATGTGTGGAACCAGCCACAAATTGGGCCCCTTCAGGAGGAGACCCTGAATTCCGGGCAGTGTGCCCACAGCAAAGAGGGCACAGGCTGGACTGACGGGGTGGTGCTCGAGAGAGCAGAAGCTGCAGAAGGGCAAAGGAACCAGGGTAGAGGGTACTGGCCAGGAAGCAAACAAAAGATTGGACAATGGGTCCAGGCCCAAAGGGGCTGGAACTCTTTGAGAGGAAAATGAGGTCACAGTAAGGTCAAAGATGAGACAGGGAGAGTAGGGAAGCCTCTCAAAGAGCTTGTGGAAAAAGAATACCACCACAGAACCTGAGATTTCAGTAGTATAGCTGCTTTCAAAAGAGCTCCTCTCAAAGTTAATAGGAAGCCAAAATCAGGGTAAAGGTCAAGGGGTAGGCGGGGAGGAGACTGTTTTCAGAACCCTGTTGTGCCTCAAAGCCCTGGATCGGGCTGCAGAAGTCCTGGAGCCCTCAAGCATTCACTGCAAGAAAGGAGAGCCACCCTAGAAGGCAAGGCCAGAAGAGCCCCCCCAGGTCTCTGCGTCCCCTGTCACAGTTACTACTGGCAACAGAGTCATTTAAAGTTTCTCTCAGTTCACCCAGGAACCCTTAAGGAAAACCAGATGCAGGTAACGCCAAAGAGCAGATTCTGTTTCCCAGTCTGCGTGTGGTATTACTCGTATTAACAATAATAAAAACTTCTGTACATTTCAAATGCAAATATGAACCATGACTGAGGATTAAAATCAACTTCAAAATGGAAACAACATGAAAGTAATGAACATCAACCCTACGTTAAGAAACGCTTGGGCTTCCCCGGTGGCTCAGTGGTAAAGGGTTCATCTGCCAATGCAGGAGACTTGGGTTCAACCCCTGATCCGGGAAGATCCCACATGCTGCAGAGCGACTAAGCCCACGCGCCGCAACCACTAAAGCCCAATACCCTAGAGCCCGCACACTGCAACTAGAGAAAAGCCTGCACAGCAGCAAAGACCCGGCACAGCCAAAAATAAAGAAGCCCTTCCCTGGTGCGCCAGACAGTAAAGAATCTGCCTATAATGCACAAGACCTGGATTCAATCCCTGGGACAGCAAGCAGAACAAACCAGTCAATCCTAAAAGAAACCAACCCTGAATATTCATTAGAAGGACTGATGCTGAAGCTCCAATATTTTGGTCACCTGATGCCAAGAGCCGACTCATTGGAAAAAGACCCTGATGCTGGGAAAGATTGAGGGCAGGAGAAGAAGGGAGCGACAGAAGATGAGATGGCTGGATGGCATTATCAACTCAATGGACATGAATCTGAGCAAACTTCAGGAGATAGTAAAGGACAGAGAAGCCTAGGGTCTGTAGTCCATGGGGTCACTCAGACACGCCTGAGCAACTGAACAACTATATTAAAAGGTCAAGGGGTTCCCCGATCTAAATGACCATGTTGTTGTTGTTGTTTTGGTTGCTAAATTGTGCCTGACTCTTTTGCAACCGAGTGGACCGTAGCCCACCAGTTTCCTCTATGCATGGGATTTCCCAGGCAAGAATACTGCAGTGGGGTTGCCATTTTTTACTCCAGGAAATCTTCATACCCAGGGATCAAACCCATGTCTCCTGTACTGGCAGGCTTCACTGAGCTATCAGGAAAGCCCATAAATGATAACAACAAAATACCCAAAGTTTTTCATATTTCTAGGTTTAGCTACTAGATCACCTACTCCTGCCCATTTTGCTCAATAATAAAAACAAAAAGTAGTCAAAAGGAAACTACATTCCTGGAAAGAACAGCTACCTATTGTTTTTTTAAAGAAAATTATGTCTCTTCTAACAGTGTAACTCTAGAAAATAACTATCACTCTGATTTTCTTAAGAACTGAGCAGTTATTTAAAGCACCCAAAAAAAAAAAAAATTCAGGCTTCATAACATTCACTGTCACAAAGATAGTCAAAAGCACTCCTGTCAAGAAGGAAGTTGGGGAGGAGGGGTGATGAAAAGATGCTCTAAACTGTCCCCCCACCACCCTGGAACAAACAGTATTCAGGAAAGTCACCCCATGTTTACTAATACAGGAATCAAAGATAAGAGTAAAGACGTACATAGCACCAGGAACTATATTCAGTATCTTATAATAACCTATGATGGAAAAGAATCTGAAAATGAATATGTGCATACACACACATAGCTGAATCACTCTGCTGTACACCTGAAACTAACACAACAAATCAACTCTCCATCAATTAAAAATAATAATAATAGCAGCAAAGAAAACAATAATATTTTATTTATTTTAATTGGAGGCTAATTACTCTATATGATATTGTGGTGGTTTTTGCCATACATTGATATAAATCAGCCACAGGTGTACATGTGTGTTAAAAAACACTTACACATGTTGGCTGTTGTTCAGTTGCTCAGTTGTTTAGCTATTCTGAAAGGGCTAACTGCTCAACTCATACTCCTGCCCAACTTGCTTTCTCTCTATGGCTGGACATCTGTATTTCTCAAATCCAGAGGTACAGTAATACAATAAAGCTAAAATATAAAATATAGAGCATTAATTATGTGGTATCATTATTATGTAAGCTATTAAGCCTCTTTAAATACTCAATTAGTTTTCCATTAATACAGAAATGAGACTGAAATACAGTTAAAACCTCAACTAACCAGAACAGCTGGGGAATGAGTCACAGAATAATCATGCCTCTCAGATATTCAAAGGCTTATTTACAACTTTAGAACACATCAACTCTTTTGGTTAACTGTTCTGGACCAAACGCTTGACTCAGACCAACACTGTGAACATCAGTGATTACACAATAAGGGGGTATACTAAGACCCACAAAGCTCTGTCCTCATCCAAATGAAATCCAAGACTGTAGCAACCTTTGCTTTACACCTTCCCTGTCATCCTATTCTGCTTCCATCCCTCTCTCGTTTCCATAACCATGTATGTCAGAACTATATCTAAGGAAAAGATATCTGGTTCTCACAGTTCTGCTGGCACCTACCAAGTTCTTCCAAAGGAGGTAACAAGCCCTCATATACAGGGTTCCAGGACCTATTTTACCTGCTGTGGAAATGTCTTTCCTCAAAAGGAAATTCCGATACACGTACTACAACACAGATGACCCTTGAGGACACTACGCTACAGTGAAATAAACCACTCACAAGAGGACAAATACTGTAAAATTCCACTTATATGAGATAGCCAGATGGTCAAATTCACAGAGGCAGAAACAGAACGCTGGTCACCAGGGGCTGCGGGGAGGCAGGAATGGGGAATTATTGTCAATAATACAGAGTTTCAATTTGGGAAGACGAAAAAGTTGCCAAAATGGGCAGTGGTGATCACTGCACAACACTGTGAATGTTCTTAATGCCACTTAATTGTACTTAATTTGCCACTTAAAATGGCAAATTTTATGTTGTGTATGTTTCATCACAACTTACAAAATTAAATATTTTCAAATTAACGTAGGTTTGCTTCCTTATTAATTACTGTGTTCTAGAGATGATATATTCAGTGCATCTGTGTTATCATTGATCACCCCAAGGTTATTTTATAATGATATGAGTAAAAATAAGCCGAAGTGGCTTAAAATTATGATTCCAAAGTAACACACACTATGTTTAACACAGAAAATGCATGCTTTATAGGAACTGATCAACAAGAAAGAACACTAGCAAAAACTGAGACAAGAAAGCACTAGTCTGGGTAACGAATGAATATGAAATTAACATGGAAAAATTAGTGATAACTCACGGGTGGCCTTACCATTGAGCAAATACTACATAGCAGCCACCTCAAATAAAAACTATTCTGGAAAAGTATTATACTAATTTGGAATTCAAATCGAAGAACCTGCTGGTTAACACTTTAAACTGAATTTATCAGCAGGAAAAATTCTTGAGGTATTGTAATGATTGCTAAATTTCTCAGTCCTTTCATGTTGTCATTCCAGAAACAATCATCCTGTACTTGTAACTGCTGACAAATCACTCTCCATCTCTCATCTAAGACCTTCTCCATATGTCATCTCAGCCCAGAACTAACTTTCCCAGACCAAGCAGGTAACTGTCAACTGTCCGATCCACCCCAAATCAGTCTAGTAATTAATCTTTCTCCAGATTAAGCAAAAAAGTCAGAAAGGAACCTGCATGCAGGACATAGACCATGTTAGAAATGGCACTATGCAGCATTTATCCACAGTGGTTGGCTCTGAAGTTACTCAACCATCAAACCATGAAGTCAGCAGGGACCTAATACCTTTAGGATAATATATAGACAACATTTTTTTTAGTGATGTCCCTGAGCAGTGATCTAAAAACAAAGAGAGGGACTTCCCTGGCAGTCCAATGGCTAAGACTCCACTCCCAATGCAGGGAGCCCGGGTTCCATCTCGGGTCAGGGAACTAGATCCCACATGCCACAATTAGCAGTATACATGCCCAAACTAAGACTCAGTGCAGCCAAATAAAAATAAAGATATCTATGTATATAAAATATTTTAAAAATACAAAGTGAGCTGAATAAATTTATAAACATCCTCTTAAGTAAAAGAGACTAGAAAATAATTACTAATCTTTAGGTGCCTTTGAGCAACAGGCAAAGGTTTACAATCAAACATTTTAAAACCTCTACAGTAAAGTCATAATTTTTCTTTTAATAACCTGCCTTCTTAAACTCTCTCCCAACTCCGTAAAGCTTAAAAATGAACTTGTAACAACCTGACCACATCCTTTCTATTTTAAATATTTTCCAATGTTTAATTGTTTGCCAATTCCATTTAAAGAAGTATAGACTCATTACCAAAATCCCACTCCCTGAAGTCTAATGGTTCAAAATTTCCCAGGTAACCAAAATCCCCAGAGAGCTTCACCCAATGTAACAACTATGTACAAAAAGAAATATTTTTTTTCAATTACAAAACATTCCAGTTAGAAAACAAAGTCTATTTACAGAAATAAAAGTACT
>SJYQ01093243.1:0-27668 GCA_006410935.1 Redunca redunca
AAATGGTCACATCACCCTCCTGGAATCGGGGGCCGGGAAGGCGCCCCAGAGGCTGGCACCCCTGGAGGGATCTGGCTTCCTCTCTCAAGCTTGTCACACCAGCTTCTGTGCCCTGGGACACGCGACTGACCCAAGCCCGTCAGATGGTCAGGTCTCCCCACGGATCCAGGGGGAAGAAAAATACACAGTGTCCAGTTTGCCAACATGATCTCCACACCCCAGAGCCCCCCGACCCCAGGAGGAGGCTCACTGCCCAGCATCTTCTTTGACGTATTTTCCTCTGTGTGGCAGCTCTTGCAACACTTTTAACGCTGTCTCATCAAGGTGCTGACTGGAGCTAGAAACTGAACACACAGTGTTTGGCCCCAAACAGAAGACAGGCTTGTGCAGAAAAGTGGGGAGGGCCGGCCTCACCTGGAGGGGCTCCCGGGTCCCAGGTAGGAGGTGGGCCTCCTCACTTCCCTGTTGGCAGCCCCTCTCCCAGGACGTCCTGCGCCCCCATCCATCACGCCGGTGCTCAGACTGCGTGTCCTCCAAAGTGGACTCTGGGCTTGAAGGATTCGGGGCGTAAGTCCACACGGATTCCCAGGCAGCTGCAGTCTCCACGTGCTCCCTAGTTAAACACGAATGCTGTGAGTTTAGCTGTGTTCATAGTGAACGTGCAACTAGAAAAGTTCTTAAAGCATTTGGGGACCCGCTGCTCAAAATTTCATGCTCTGGTACAATCAGCTTTCCCTCTGAGAGAGGTAAAGCAGGTTATTCAGAGTTTAGGGCCGCATTTTACATTTTTTCATTTGCCACTCAATGGCTTCAGCTGTTTCAGAAAGTACATCTTGACATTTATTCAACAAATATCTATTGAGTTTAGTGGCATCATTTCTCAAGAAGAAATATAATTGTACTTGAGCGATGGTCTTTGTTAAGTGGTTCAACTAAGTATAAACATAGAAGAAGGCAGGGCAAAACTGTTTGACTGCTAGTAATATTTTGAGAAATTATTTGGATCATGATTGGGTATAAGAGGCAGCTTAGAAATATAATTAGTTGACTTTCATAAAGGAAAGGGGCAGGAGGATTATTTTATCCACTATCCTTCCATCATCCATTCATCCACCTATCTTTCCTTCCATCCATCCATCCACCATCCAGCCAGTCTCTTCCAGTCCCTTTTTATTATGACTGATTCAAGGCATTCATCCGCTTCCTTCTGCCCTAGCCACCTATTAGGGAGAGATTTCCTAGAAGCTTATAAAGTCCATCTTTCCTTCTCTCCAAAGGTGGAAATATTTTTATGTCACCTCAAGATTCTCCAGGAGACTCATCTATTGCCATTCTACGTTTTTGACCCTAACCCTCCATGGTTGAGCCTACCTGTCTTTTAGACACCATCCCTGATAAACCTTGGTCTACGAGTCACATCCACCCTGCGCCACGCATGCAGATTCATCTGGGTAAAAGGAAACCTCTGCCACGCATTCATCAGTATCCACCGAAAGCAGAGGCTGTTCAAGCGATCTAGCGTGTAATTGAAGAATATGTTAAACAAGGTTGATTGTTCCGTGTAAAAGCCCCTGCAGGACTCCATGTACCCTCTTTGGAAACCACTTGGAGGAAGTTGGAGGTCTGTCCAAGACTTAAGAGCCACTAGCAACATCACTGCCCCCTGACACCCAGTTGGGCCAAATGCCCCTAGCCCTCTCTGAGCCACACCCCTGAGGCCCACCGTTTACTGTGGTTGACTCTGTACTGTTTTCTTCAGCACCCCTGCTGGCCTGAGAGTCAAAATGTGTTTGCCTGCATCTGCGAAATCAACAGTTCACATGGACTGGTACGCCTCGGGGCTACACTGAAAGCCCAGTGTTTTTAAGCAGAATTTTAAGATCGAAGTCTCCTTCCCTCCAAATTCTTCCCCTTTGCAGCCTGTGGACAATATTCCCCGCCCTCCTTTGGCAGAAGCACTCTTGGAGGGTAGCCTCCATTTTCTCTGAGAACTTGCAGAAAGGAGACGTGAGGTGTCAAAGAGAAAAGCTCCAGGTTTGTAGACCTAAAATCAGATGTTCAGGCCAGGTAATTCCTGAACACGGCTGCTACTGGATCCACACAAAACTGAGGGTCTCCTAACACTTCTTTACCCCAAAGCAAAGAGCCAGCTGAGAGGCCCTCAGGATGGCCAGGGTTCTGTGAAGACTGGACCCAGATCTTTCTGCCATGGCCCAGTTCTGTATTCCCTCCTGAAGGCTGATCAGACCAAACCTAGTATTTGGACAAAAGAAACTCAAGCAGCTTCAGCCCTGATTGAAGGCTGTCTTCCTCATCCCCCTGCCTTCAGTCACCCTGGCTCTAAACTGCCCTTTCCCTTCTGTTCCTGAGAGAGAAGACAGTGCCTCAGTGCCGTGGGCAGAAACCAGCTGGAACACACAGGCCGTTAGAGCCGATGAACAGACCTGGGACCAGACCCCTCCTCCTCGGCGAGGCGCTGCGGCCACTGCCCGGGGCTTAGGACACAGAGGGGCTATTTTCCGCCCTGTTCCGGAGCTTCATTCTCAGCACACTGAGCGCCTCTCCCCCGCGCCCTGAGCTCCCGTGTGGGCCTTCTAGCAGGGCTTCCTCCCGCTCTGACTCCCTGCGTCCTGCTGCCCGCCTCCCCTTGCCAGCGATGCAGTCCTCTGGACCGTCTGATGCTGACTGACCAACTCCTAACCCTTAGCATGATCTGTGGGATTCCCCTCCCCAAGCCCTGATCTGAGCTGGTTTACTGATGGATCCTATTTGAGAGCACCGAGTCCTGAGTCGTAGACCACAGGGAGTGGGGTGGAGCCTCACTGAAGGTGAGCCTGGGCTTCACTGAATGCGCGGAGCCCACCGCCACACCAGAAGCCGCTTTCGCTCAGCAGGCAGAGCTTCTCGTGTTACCTGGAGCCCACTTAATGGCAAAGGAGAAAGCCGTTAACATAAACACTGGCAGGAGACAAAGTTTCTGGCGTTGCTCATGATTTTGTCATGCTTTGGAAGGGATTTTAGCATTTTCAGGGTAGAAAGTCAGACAGTTGTTCGGTGCTGAGACCCTCAGATGCCACGCGACTGCATAGATCCTCGGCAACAATAAGTTCTGGACATTCAGCAGCAGACAAGGAGGAAAGTGGAAAGAACTGAAAGGTTGTTGCTGAATCACGACGCCGGGATTCTTGGCCCCTGGAGGAGAAGAATTCAATCCGGGGCCAGAGACGAGGCTTGATCGCTCAGAGCTTTCGTGTAATAAAGTTTTATTAAAGTATAAAGGAGATAGAGAAAGCTTCTGACATAGGCATCAGAAGGGGGCAGAAAGTGCCCCCCTGCTAGTCTTCAGCTGGATGTTCTGAACCTACTTGAAGACAGAGTTTGGGGTAAATGCATAGTACATTAGCATAGCTTAAGATAAACATTTCCATAGGAAAAAGGCATTGGTTATCTCTAGGTTTGAGAATAGTTAACTTCAGGTGAAACCAGCTGTCATGGCAATACAGAATTTTAAGAGAAATCTCCTCTAGTTTGTTTCCTCCTGCCACTTAAGAGAGAGAAAAATGTCTGACACTTGCAAGCTAGTTCCTCCGTTTGGAGACCCCTGGCCTTCCTGCCTGGTGCCCTCTCAGAATGGTTTGGCTGATGCGGCAGCTCAGGCAGCAGCCCTCCAGAAGTCCACAGTGATCCTAGAGGGGCCCTGCCTAGCGGGAAGTCAGAGTCTGAGCTGATTACGAAGGTGTTAGAAGCACAGCAGAGATCTAAAAAGTTGTCCCAAACAAGGTCGTGTGTGTGACTAAGAGAAACCTTTGGCTAGGACCAAACAGTAGGCTTGTCCCTCCTGAACTGAACATGAATTCATATCCAACTGATCCTTGAATATGGATCTGCCTGCAGTGCAGGAGACCTGGGTTCGATCTCTGGGTCGGGAAGATCCCCTGGAGAAGGCAATGGAACCCACTCCAGTATTCTGACCTGGAGAATCCCATGGACAGAGGAGCCTGGTGGGCTACAGTCCACGGGGTTGCAAAGAGTCGGACACGACTGAGCGACTAACACTTTCACTTCCACTTTCATCCTTGGGTAGACACTTGGTCTGACTCATGGGGCAAGTTAATCAATGTGAAAAACCAATATTGTAAAAAACCATCTCCTAAAATGGCTCAACTTATTCCTAAGTTGTCCAGTTTGTCCTAAATATAGCCCAGGAAAGACAACCTGTCCATACTCCCATGAGTCATTTTCCCTTGCCCTGGGGCGGTTGCTGCCCTCTCAGGGATATAAATGTGTGTTGGTAGTGACTTGTATCTCTCTCATCAGGGAAGACTTGCTTGTTACAGAACCTCGACCGTGGCAGTAGGTAAAGTTGAAAAAATTATTCCCACTTGGGGAAAACCCTTTGACTCCTAGTGAGGGTGACAGAAATTGGGAATGGGGACAGTGACAGATGCTCCCATTTTGCTGGCAAGTAACCCAATCCATTTGTAAGGTTTGGCTGGTTTCACAGCCCTTCTGTTGCGCCCTCATCCCCAGGCATCGGGACTGGTGGAATGCAGTAATGGAGCCATAAAAGCCCAGTAACTACACGTGCCACAGCTTTTAGGCTGCTTTGGCCTAGACCTCTGCCTTTAAGCAGGCTGCCACCATTCGAAACCCTGACTGGCAGGCCCATCAGGTCTGATGAGCGCTTCTGTGACCTGCTCTGTTAGCGAAGCATCTAACCCTGCGGTAAGGAGCTTGCCAGGACCTGGAAAGCAAACGCAAGAGCAGCCTCCCACAGGGCAGCCCTGGGAGATGAAACGTGCGACACGATGGTGCCCTCCAGCCTGGAGACTGTGTCCACTGGAAATGTCACCTTCACAAGACGCCTTCCAACCTTGTCGGGACCACTGCTGTTGTCCAGTTGCTAAGTCGTGTTTGACTCTTTGAGGCCTCATAGACCGCAGCACACCAGGCTCCCTTGTCCCTCACCATCTCCTGGAGTTTGCTCAAATTCATGTCCGTTGAGTCATCTCACCCTCTGTCGTCCCCTTCTCTTCCTGCCCTCAATCTTTCCCTACATCAGGGTCTTTTCCAGTGAGTCAGCTCTTTGCATCAGGTGGCCAGAGTACTGTAACTTCAGCTTCAGTAGCAGTCCTTCCAATGAATATTCATGGTTGATTCCCTTGACGTATTTCTAACCTCTGTGCTGCTAAACTTGAAGACATCATCACATGGATTCATTTTTCTCATTTAAAGAAGATACCACCTCCTACTCGGACTTCACAACCATCTGGAGACTTGAAACTAAAATTAACCAGACAAAAGCTGGGAAAATGAAACAGACAACATCCGTTGTGGACAACTGTCCCAAGATTCAGGGCCAGGCCTGCATAATCTTACTTTTTATTTCCCTTTTCCCCACCTTTCAATGCTTTTTCTTCTATGATGGCAATCATATGCTAATTTAAAAGAATAAATTGCTGAATTTGTAGACGACTGTCCTGCTCCAGTACTTCTGGGTTACGTTGAGGTATATCCCCATTATAGGGATCTGACTGGCTAGCTTAGGAGATTTTATTTGAGAGGGGAATTACAGTAGAACTCTATATTTCCTCAGCCACTCCCTCCTCCAGGGGATCTTCCGAGCCCAGGGATCAAACCCAAGTCTCCTGCGTGGGCGGCAGGTTCTTTACTACACGAGCTGCCAGTGAGGCTCCCCCAGCAGCAGCAGACGCCACTAACTGGAACCCACATGAACAGCCCATCAACCAAACCTTAAGGGACACCACACACTTTTTTTTTTTCCTCTTCTCCTTAGTGCTACCAAGGTCCAATCTCAGGAAAGAGCTAGACCAGAACTTAAAAATTTCACCTCCCGTCTTTTAGGGGATACCCTACCCAAACTATCAGCTTCTGGTTGAAGCTGGAACTCCAATCCACCAGGGTATGGACCTCTAAACACCAAGACTCATGTCTGTTGGGGGCAGCATGACCATATGAAAAATAAGTCACCAAGTGATATCAACCTGACATCTTGGATAGGCAAAACGTGATTCTTGAATTGCAACTGTTGCTTTAAAGCTGGTTTGGAACAGATTGGGACAGATGACCTAGTGTTTACTGGGCAACCCCAATGGAACCCAAGGGTTTTGTAGAACTAACTTCTGGGCTTGACTCCCTGCTGAGTAGACAGGATGTTATTCCTTATGATCCCTCCAAATGCAAGGGCATATTCACACAACCGTCGACATGGCTGCTGCAGTTTACTGCGTGTTGAAAGTAAGACTGTTAGGGCAGTCTCCCACGGCGTGGTCACTGCGATCATAGCTGCAGAAGTGGCAGCTGCTTGTGCTCCCTCACTAAGACTATGACAAACCTGGACAGCATATTAAAAAGCAGTGACATCACTTTGCCAACAAAGGTCAATCTAGTCAAAGCTATGGTTTTCCCAGGAGTCATGTATGGATGTGAGAGTTGGACCATAAAGAAGGTTGAGTGCCAAAAAATGGAAGCTTTTAAACTGTGGTGTTGGGGAACACTCTTGAGAGTCCCTTGGACTGCAAGGAGATCAAACCAGTCAATCCTACAGGAAATCAACCCTGAACATTCACTGGAAGGACTGATGCTGAAGCTGAAGCTCCAGTACTTTGGCCACCTGATGTGAAGAACTGACTCATTGGAAAAGACCCTGATGCTGGGAAAGACTGAAGGCAGGAGGAGAATGGGGTGACAGATGATCTGATGGTTGGATGGCATCACCGACTCGATGAACATGAGTATGAGTAAACTCTGGGAGATAATGAAAGAAAGGGAAGCCTGGCGTGCTGCAGTCCCTGGGGTTGCAAAGACACAAACATGACTGAGTGCCCGAACAGCAACAACAAACTCAGCAACTCAGCCTCCTTAAGGGCAGCTATTTCCCGACTCACATCAATCACTGTTATCGGCAGGCAGCTTTTAATACCTTTCTGGCTTTTTGCTTTTGTAAGCTCCCGACTTTCTCTTCCCCAGAACTCTCACTTGGGCTCACCTGCATCTGTGCCTTTTGAAGTGCAATTCACAGGACTCCAAATAAACTCTCTTCTTATTTGCAGTGTCGCACATTATTTTTTGGTTGGTGTTCTGCACTAGTGCAGAAGAGATCTAACACCTGTGAACTTGCCATGTTTCTATGAAAGGGAGGTTAGGAGAATGCGGTGGCTGCCACTTCTGAGCATCACGGTCCTCCTTATCCTTCGGATTCACACTTCACTGTGATTCTCCTTGTTAGTAGCGCTCTTGGAGTTACAAAGGGAGTGCTAGTGTAGAGGTCAGATGCCTTGAACTTTGACCCAGGGCTTCCCTGCTGGCTCAGACAGTAAAAAATCTGCCTCCAGTGTGGGAGACCTAAGTTTGACCACTGGGTTGGGAAGATCCCCTGGAGAAGGGAATGGCAACCCATTCCAGTATTCTTTCCTGGAGAATCCCATGGACAGAGGAGCCTGGCTACTGTCCATGGGGTCGCAAAGAGTCGGACATAACTGAGCGGCTCACACCTTCTGCCCAAATGCAGGATGTCACTTTTGGCAGGTTGCTTAGCCTCCCTGGTCAGTTTCTATGCTGTAAAGAGAGGCAGAGCAGACGCGCTGGCTTCAAGCTGCTTTTTGAGCTTCTCTATCGGGAGGGGCTGGGAGCAGGCCAAGCCTGTGGTTTGTTGGCCAATGGATTCGCCACCCCTCCATCAACCAGAACCAACACATCCATTTATAAATTGGAATCCTTTGTTCCATCTTATTTGAACAAAATGTTCTGCCAGCGTGAGAGCCATTAAGGAGGCCATTAAGGGCCATAGAGCTCCACCTCTGGGCTAAACTCACTGTCCTTCCAGTCACTGATCTTTCTTCTTCCCAGTTTTGGCTGCTCCGCCTCTGGACTTTTTTTTTTTTTTTTTTTTTAAGCTTTTCGTGGGTCTCCTAACAGGACAGGCAGGCAGGGCCAGTGTCAGGAAGGATAGCGTAAGCAGTCCTCCAATGACCATGGTCAGACACTGGAAAGAAGGAAGAGGATGAAGTCGTTGGCAACACTGAAGGCTCTGGGACCTGGCCAGACACCTGCAGTGTGATGTCCCTGCGGCCCCTCCCTCAGGGGGCCCCACCCGGCTCCCAGGCAGAGGGCAGTTTGTCTGAGGGCTCTTGCCCCCCCCCCCCCATCTCCCATCCCTGGGAGCTGCTCTGCCAACTTGCTTCAGACTCACACAGCTCATCTCCATGGCTCATGGAGCACACGTGTGCTGCGGACAAGGTGGGCGGCCCAGGTTCCCGCGGAGCAGCAACCCCAGCACACAGGCCAGAGCAGCTGGGCACTCACGGGCGGGCACTCGCGGGCGGGCATTCATGGATGGGTGCTCGTGGCTGGGAACTCATGGGTGGGCACTCGCGGATGGTGCTCGTGGCTGGGCACTCACGGGCGGGCATTCATGGATGGGTGCTCGTGGCTGGGCACTCATGGGTGGGCACTCGCGGATGGTGCTCGTGGCTGGGCACTCACATGTGGGCACTCATGGGCAGGCATTCATGGATGGGTGCTCGTGGCTGGGCACTCGCGGATGGATGCTCGTGGCTGGGCACTCACGGGCGGGCGCTCACGGGTGGCCCAAAGCTTTGGACAGGGTTGGGCAAACTGTGATAAAAACACAGGGATGGGACAAGGGCTGCAGAAAGAGCAGCTCGGGCCCACATGGAGTTTTCTAGGGAATGGGGTGGGGCTGGTGGATGGAAGGTGGATGGGGGTGGATGGGCTGGCATTTCAGAGTCAGGGAGCCAAGGAGAGGCATGTGGCTGTAAAAGTAAAGGTGGCTGTTGGAGAATTTCTTGATTTATTCTTTTAACTAGGCAAGTCTTGAAGTGTGTAGTAAGAGTAGGAATCCAGTTTTGGAAAGATCTGTGTCATCTAGGAAAAGTGAAAGTCCCAGGTCTTCAGCATGAAGTTCCACACAATATTAGTCTATCCAGCACAGTTTCTTCCACATAAATTGTCCCTCACAGTCCAGTCCAGTCCAGTCGCTCCGTCGTGTCCGACTCTTCGCGACCCCATGAATCGCAGCACGCCAGGCCTCCCTGTCCATCAACAACTCCCGGACTTCTCTCAGTCTCACATCCATCGAGTCCTTGATGCCATCCAGCCATCTCATCCTCTGTGGTCCCCTTCTCCTCCTGCCCCCAATCCCTCCCAGCATCAGGGTCTTTTCCAATGAGTCAACTCTTTGCATCAGGTGGCCAAAGTATTGGAGTTTCAGCTTCAGCATCAGTCCTTCCAATGAACATCCAGGCCTGATCTCCTTTAGGATGGACTGGTTGGATCTCCTTGCAGTCCAAGGGACTCTCAAGAGTCTTCTCCAACACCACAGTTCAAAAGCATCAGTTCTTCGGTGCTCAGCTTTCTTNCTCTTCAGCCCTCAGCCTTCTTCACAGTCCAACTCTCACATCCATACATGACCACAGGAAAAACCATAGCCTTGACTAGACTGACCTTTGTTGGCAAAGTAATGTCTCTGCTTTTGAATATACTATCTAGGTTGGTCACAACTTTCCTTCCAAGGAGTAGGGGTCTTTTAATTTCATGGCTGCAGTCACCATCTGTGGTGACTTTGGAGCTCAAAAAAATGAAGTCTGACACCGTTTCCACTGTTTCCTCATCTGTTTCCAATGAAGTGATGGGACCAGGTGCCACGATCTTCGTTTTCTGAATGTTGAGCTTTAAGCCAACTTTTTCACTCTCCTCTTTCACTTTCATCAAGAGGCTTTTTAGTTTCTCTTCACTTTCTGCCATAAGGGTGATGTCATCTGCATATCTGAGGTTATTGATATTTCTCCTGGCAATCTTGACTCCAGCTTATGCTTCTTCCAGCCCAGCGTTTCTCATGATGTCCTCTGCATAGAAGTTAAATAATCAGGGTGACAATATACAGCCTTGATGTACTCCTTTTCCTATTTGGAACCAGTCTGTTTTTCCATGTCCAGTTCTAACTGTTGCTTCCTGACCTGCATATAGGTTTCTCAAGAGGCAGGTCAGGTGGTCTGGTGATGGAATTCCAGCTAAGCTATTTCAAATCCTGAAAGATGATGCTGTGAAAGTGCTGCACTCAATATGCCAGCAAATTTGGAAAACTCAGCAGTGGCCACAGGACTGGAAAAGGTCAGTTTTCATTCCAGTCCCAAAGGAAGACAATGCCAAAGAATGCTCAAACTACTGCACAACTGCACTCATCTCACACGCTAGTAATGTCCCTCACAAGTAGGCTTAATTGGCAAGCCACCTTTTTTTTAGTGTCTTCAAAAGTGAAAAATATTTGTATTTTCATGTGGTGGAAGAACCTGTAGATTTGGAAGAGGAATCCTGAAATCAGGTGGTTTTGGGGCCCCAGCCTGCACCAGGCTCCAAGGAGGAGTGACTGCGTGAGAGTCCAGGACATTGGCGCCCTGGCCAAAGGGCTCCCTGAGCCCCATGCTCCCTGACCACAGCCCTGCAGCCAGTGGGGGGCATCTGCTGGTGCTCCTGATGCCCATTCCCAGACGCCCTCAGTCTGTCCCCCCAGCCCTTCGTCACTGTCTCCGCTGATGCTAAGAGCCATAGGGCAGCACTCAAGCTTGAAAGGATGGAGACTCTAGTTCCAGGTTCCCACCTGAAACGACTGTGACGATATTGCAGGGCTTTCTACTTTGCTTGTATGTGATTAGACTCTTCGATGGGTAGAGCCTGTTATCTGCTTGGTCTTTGCAAACCAGGATAATTCAGAAAATTTCAAGTCTCTAAATGTCAGTGGGTAAAGTGTCATAAGTGTGATATGTCAGGATATTTGCTACTTTATTTGAAAGGTTAGGCTTCATAGGAAAACAATAAAGAAGTCCCCCAAAGCCAAAAATGCTTTTTAGAAGGTGCCAGTTACTACTTAAAAATATGAAACCAATATAGCAGAAGGAACTCATGACACATCCGGAACCGAGTATTCCCTAGCCAAGAGGCGACCCCTGGAAGCCTTCCCAGGGAGAGAGGAAGGGCAGCTTTCATTCCACTGACTCTATGGTTTGGCTCGGGTCTAATGTGGACGTCATCCCACTTAATTACAGAGAAAGCCAAAATCCTCACTCTTACAGAAAGGCTGCTAGAAAGTTCTGTCTGATCATCAGTCTTCTGATTGTTATATGCATTAATAACTCACTAACTGGGGCAGACAGTCACAGTTTTCTTTAAAGAACTTTTCTTTAAAAATCCACTTTCCAGAAGAAAAATTACTTTTCTCTTTGACTCAGGTCTAAGTTTTCACAAAATGAATTCAAGGTTAGCCCTTAAACACTGTTAGTTCTTAAAAACTGTGCCCAACACGTGGGGGCTCAGTACATACCAAATGAATGAGAGCCTCAGTCTCCATGATTTGCATGGACGCTTGCTTACACTTTCTGTGTCTTCTTTGCCTTCCCTGCAAGATGGTGCTCTTGCCACTGGGGGTACGGTGTCTCCAGATGCTCAGCACTCCTGGGTCCTGATGGACATCTGACGACTTGATAAAGAGCACCTTTCCAGTGGGGCTGGGCTGGTTGGAGAGGAGCCAGGTGTCTTCAGACACAGCGGCGCGCACAGAGAGGAGTCGGCAGAGCAGAACCGGGAGCCCGAAGGAAAGAGTGTTTGGAGTCGGTGATGGACCAGGAGCAGCTGCCCCGGGAGGTGAGCTTGGACTGAAAAGCGAGGAGATGAGGGGGGCTGTGGGCACTTGCTCTGCCCTGTGAAATAATCCACACCTTTAAAGGCACTTCCAGCCACTGCCCAGAGTCATAGTTTCAACAGAGGACTCCTTTAGTGTCCGACGATTCCAGTGAAAACCGAGGCTGCTGCCTGGGGACAGCCCTCATGGGGTGCTGGGTGTCCTTCCCGTGTGTGGGACATGGAGTGTTTCTCACACAGCGAAGCGTCACTGTTACCACCACTTACGAGAGTCTAGATCAAAACAGAGAAAAATCTGTTGCTGCAATTTGTGAAGCAGCACACTCCTGTTACTTCTGGTTTCGTGTAGAAAATCAGATGGAGCCGTCAGCCTGATTCTAGGGGCACACACGGCAATAGATGTAGAAGGTTTGCAATTAGCCCAGTTTCTGCTCTGACTAGTACAGGCCAGTTGCTCTGGGACTGACTATGGTCAAGTTTCACCCCTTGAACAAAGCTGCTGCTCACAGACCCCAGACGCCCAAGGAGCTCCCCTCCCAACGCTGATGCCACAAAGAGATTTACTCTGGAACTTGTTGAAGTTGCTTTAAAAACAAACAAACAAACAAACAAACTTTCCTTTATTTCAGAGACAAACTTCTGCCTTGACCTGTTTCTGTGTTCATCATTTCCACATCATACAGAATCCAAAATCACAGGGCTATGTGCCGTATGAACTTGAAGGAATTAGCAGGAATTTACCTCGACATAATGACGGTTATGTACGACACGCCAACAGCTAACATTATATTCAGTGATGGCAACCGAAAGCGCCGTCTCTGAGACAAGAGCAAAGCAAGACTGTGCCCGTGCCGGGCAATCAGGCAAGAGAAAGAAATACAAAGCACCCAGACTGGAGAGGAAAAAGCAAAATGACCTGTTTGCAGATGACATGATTTCTGTGTAGAAGACCCCAAGGTTCCATACAAAAACTATTCGATTTAGTAAATGAATTTAGTGAAGTTGCAGGATACAAACATCAGTTGCATTTCTATACACTAACATGAATCATTCAAAAAGGAAATTGATCAAGCTATCTCATTTACACAGGATCAAAAATTATAAAGTATTTAGGAGTTAACTAAGGAGATGAAAGTCTTATTTCTGAAAACTGCAAAACATTAGGAAAAGAAATTAGAGGAGGTAAAAATGCATGGAAAGATGCCACACGTGTGGATTGGAAGACTTAGGGTCAGCGCCCAGAGCCAGGCTCATCCCCGTCAGAACCCCAATGGGAGTCTTTACAGAAATAGAGAATAGCTAAAAACTAAAGTTGATGAGGACCCAGAAAGAAGAGCCAAAGCAATCTTGATAAAGAAGAACGAAGCTGGAGGCATTACAGTTCCTGATATCAGAATATATCACAAAGGTATGCTAAGGCACAGGAGTTTAATCAAAGGAGCTCATGCCCTGCATGGACGGAGGCCCTTTGTGGAAGGAAATCCACCATCCTCAAGCGCGCATCACCTGGGCGACAAATCTCCCTAACGCTTGACTCGACCTGCTAATCTTGTGGATTTCTGGGAGTGCACATGTTTGCCGCGGTTACAGCCTCTGGAAGGCTGGAAGGGCGGAGCACACCCTGGCCGCCTTTGTAGCCCAGGCAGCACTTCAGGGAGAGAGTGGAGGCAGCTTGCTCTCTGGCCCACCTGCAGTTAGGTGCTGCATGAAGTACTCGCCCTCACGAGAGGCTGACACGCCGTGGGCCTGCCCCGCAGTCCACACGGCTCCTCTCTGGGCACCTGCCCCCAGACGGCATGGTGCTTCCCGCGCTTGGCTCTGGGCTCCTCCAGGCTCGTGTCCCGGGGGGGCTGGAGTCAGAATCCACCATGTCTCCCTGTTTCATCCTCTACCGTAGGCCTGCGTGTTCCGTAACAAAGGAATCCCCAGGACCACTGGGTGGAGAGGGGAAGCGGACTCCTGGATCAGCAGCAGGTGGTCGGGCCCATGTCCAGGGATGGTCTCACTTAGGGAGGGGGGCAAGTCCAGGAGGTCAGCGACCTTTGCCTGCATGCTGGGAAGCGACTCTTAGCAATGGAGACTGTGCTACTTGGAATACTCTGCTCCACCTGGCAGCTCAGAAGGCAGTCCGTGAGATACAGGGCCAACACAGGGCCTCTCTCTGCTGGTTGATTACGCTAATTAAAGTCTTCCCAGCTTTGGGCCAGAGCTTCTGCTTCCTCAGTCTGTCTTTGACTTCTGGACTCTTGACCGAGGACTGCGTCCCTCTGTGTGGCCCCGGAGGTGTGAGTTGCTTTCTTTGGCCCACATTGGATGTCCCTTTTCACTCCAAACATGCTCCGGTGGTTTCCAGCAGCTGAGAAGAGTGTGGCTGGCCGCAGTCTCCCCCGAGCTCTTGTCTCATCTCATGTCCATGACGGGGTGACCTGTCCGTGTCCTGTCTGCGGTGTGCAGAGCAGACCCACTGACCTGGGTATTTGTCTGACGTTTGTGCCCAGAAGCTGTTGCTTCTTCTCTGGGACAGAGACAGTATTATAGCAGAATTCTCATTCTTGAGGAGCAGAAATGTCGACAGAGTGCCCTTTATTTTCAAAATTGTGTGTCTTTTGTCATGCTAGTGTTAATGACAAAAGATGGTCGTTTCTGTTTTGAGTCCTTACTGGCCAAAACTTTAAGCAGGCAAGCCTCTGAGGTTACCAGGGGATTACTCCTCTTCGTGGTCCAGACGTCTGGAGCCAGGGGGCCGGGCCTCCCAAGTAGACCTCCTGGACTAGTCTCTGGGCGGGGTGCTGCAAGATAAGACGTGGCTGGTGGTGTCTGTGCATGAGGACCATCTTGAATGTTTTGTGCTCAGCCAACAGCCCACGTGCAGATGTGTAATATACACGATCAGAGATGTCGCTTTGCTTCGTTTCAAAGCAGAGATGAGCCTTAGACTTTTTGTTGTAGGGGCCACCATCAGGAGTTGACTGAAACACGTTTAAACAATGCTGTTGGTCTGTTCAAGCCTTTGCCCCAAACTTGGACTAAAAACTCAGCGGGTCAGGCTGACAGCAGCCATGCGTCCGTGCCTTTCTCAGCCAGCAGCCGGTGAAAGCGGAGCACGCGTGTCTGTGCGGTAAGGGCCACCGACGCCAAGTCCTCCAGAGCTTGCAGTTTTCGGGGAGCGGGGTGGTGGTGTGTGGGGGTGGAGGTCCCCCAGGGAGGGGGAGGCCCTCTGGAGTTCCACTGGTCCTTAGGCTCTGAGGCCAGACTCCTGCACGGCCAGCAGACTCTCCTAAGAGTGAGTGTCTCTGCTGGCTGGCCAAGCTATCTCGGGACCTTAGGTTTTATTCTATAGAGTATGTCTTGAGAAGGCTCCACTTCAAATTTCTTCACCCAGAGAAGGTGTTAAGGAAGCTGACATCACACCCTCTCTGCCTGGGGACTAGACGGAGAGGAGAGCTGGCACCCTGGCTCCTGATGTCCTGAAGAGCCAGGGGACATGCACCCTGTCCGATGTCCCTCGGGGCTCAGGTGATGCTTAAGAGGCCCGCACCTGTGTGCGAGGGTCCCCATCATAGAAGGCTGATCTGGGCCCTGTGCAGACCCAGGCCCCAGAGCCAGCCTGCTGGCCTCCTCCCCTCCCCCGGGCTTGCTCCTGCCTGTCTGGCTCCTGGTCCACGGCGGCTCGGACGTTTGGCTCTCGGCAACGCCACCAGGCAAAGTTAGGTGACTCCCTTCACTGTGCTCTCGTTGCCCTGTCTGTGCAGGGCAGAAAAGGGCTTGAATTCTAACAACGACGCTGTATTTCAGATACTCTCATGTGTTCCAGGTTGACTAAGTAGGTGGGAAGCAGAAAGAATCCCATTTCACAGGTTGTAAACTGAGTCTGATTTGATGATTTGCCCAGGGTCAGGGCCACAGCTCTGAGTACATCATGAGAAACGCTGGGCTGGAAGAAACACAAGCTGGAATCAAGATTGCCGGGAGAAATATCAATAACCTCAGATATGCAGATGACACCACCCTTATGGCAGAAAGTGAAGAGGAACTAAAAAGCCTCTTGATGAAAGTGAAAGAGGAGAGTGAAAAGTTGGCTTAAAGCTCAACATTCAGAAAACGAAGATCATGGCATCTGGTCCCATCACTTCATGGGAAATAGATGGGGAGACAGTGGAAACAGTGTCAGACTTTATTTTGGGGGACTCCAAAATCATTGCAGATGGTGACTGCAGCCATGAAATTAAAAGACGCTTACTCCTTGGAAGAAAAGTTATGAGCAACCTAGATAGTATATTCAAAACCAGATATATTACTTTGCCGACTAAGGTCTGTTTAGTCAAGGCTATGGTTTTTCCTGTGGTCATGTATGGATGCGAGAGTTGGACTGTGAAGAAGGCTGAGCGCTGAAGAATTGATGCTTTTGAACTGTGGTGTTGGAGAAGACTCTTGAGAGTCCCTTGGACTGCAAGGAGATCCAACCAGTCCATTCTGAAGGAGACCAGCCCTGGGTGTTCCCTGGAAGGAATGATGCTAAAGCTGAAACTCCAGTACTTTGGCCACCTCATGCGAAGAGTGGGCTCATTGGAAAAGACTCTGATGCTGGGAGGGACTAGGGGCAGAAGGGGACGACAGAGGATGAGATGGCTGGATGGCATCACCGACTCGATGGACGTGAGTCTGAGTGAACTCCGGGAGATGGTGATGGACAGGGAGGCCTGGCGTGCTGCAATTCATGGGGTCGCAGAGAGTCGGACACGACTGAGCGACTGAACTGAACTGAGGGCCACAGGTCTGGCTTTAGGGGCCAAACTTCCCGACCAAGCACCAGAGCCTCAGATTCTGCAGGAAAAGCATCTTCATGCTCTTTGTTTACTGAAAAGAGTTATCTGTGTTTGTCGACAGCCTCATGGTCACGGCTTTCACAAGCTGTTGTATGAAGACACCCGAGGCGTTTGGTGTTCACCCAGGACTTTCTCTGTCCTGCTGAGCAGTCTGCGCAGTGAGGGTGTACAGGTGGTTCCTGTTCCTGGAGAGGGACACCAGTGAGTGTCCAGGTGGCTGGCATGGCGCCGCCCGCGGGCCTTTCCGGGAAGGCGCTGAGTCAGTCGGCCAGTGAAGGCCCTCTGGGAGGCCAGCCCCTCCCTCTTCTGGGGGTGCTCATGATGCCAGCTTCTCCCCCTCCCTGCCCCTCTTTCCAAGGGGGAGCCAGCACATACACACGAGGTTAGTCCAGCCTTTCAGCTACTGAGGGGTGATGCTCACATCTGTGCCTTTCTCTGGGCGTTTTCAAGGGGGGAGCTCCGGTTTGCCTTCCTCGCCTGCCCTCTTCCCTGCCTCTCTGCGCTCCCCTCCCCCTGCTCTCCCCCGCCGCCCCCACCCTCGGGCCCTGTAATCGAGACCAGAGCTTGGCTGGGGGAGCTGCCTGCAAGGATACTGTGCTTTCATTTAGGTGGGCCCTCCCGCATTCCGTTCCCCAGCAGGCCCTCTTCGTGTACAAAATGCCATAACACCTTGTAAGATTAACAAGTTAGCCACGGCAGTGAACTGGCCAAGCGGTCTGCACGACATCTCACTCTGCGGGAAGAGTCTCCTGCGGCAGCTGGAGTGTCTGGGGGCCGATTTTGGCTTCATTTGGAACGGTGCTGTAGTCACAACTCGCTGGCCCCAAATGTGTGATAGTTACTTGTGCTGAGTGAAGAATGGCCTTTTAATTTAATTATAGACGTGTGCATCTTAGAAAATTCAGCTCAGTTCTGTTCAGTCACTTAGCGTCTGACACTTTGTGACCCCATAGACTGCAGCATGCCAGGATTTCCTGTCCATCACCAACTCCTGGAGCTTGCTCAAACTCAAGTCCATCGAGTCTGTGATGCCATTCAATACCTCCTCCTCTGTCTAGAAAATTAGGAGGACCATTCACCCCCAATTCCTGCCCTGTGGGAACTGGCAGTCAGGCCAGTGAGGTGCCGGCAGTGGGCTGGCCCAGCGACAGGCACGGTGCCGTGGGCACCAGCTCCCGGGGCCCAGGGCTGTGGACAGACAGCCGGGCAGAGCACCCAGGTCCCCCGACTCCCAGCTCTGCAGGCTTGCCGCTGTGGCTTTGGCTGGCAGAGGGGCCAGGCCTCCCCGATGGCTCTCAGGCAGCCAGCCGCAGCTTTCGGCTGCCCTTCGCTAGGTTTCTAGCAAGACGCTGGGCGATGATCCTCCATCTAGTCAAGGATGAGGCACGCTGTGGATAAGTGATCACACCGAGTCCTGTCAGTAATGGAAAGAGCAACCCGGCAGCTGATGCGTCAGGAATTCTCGGATCGCTGGCCAGCTCCTCCTCTAACCCTGGCCTTCCTGATGTGAGCCCCTAAGGGGCCAGGACGGCCCAGCTTGACAGGAGGACCAGCTGGAGTAATTCTGGTCTGGCAGCGTTTACCAAGACTCAGGCCGTGGAAGCTTCTGGTTACTAAGACCCTAGAAAGGGCAGGACCTCTGTGGGACTGGCACGCAGGGTCTCAGGCCCCTCTCCCCCAGGAAGGGTGCCGTGAGGGTGGGGGTGGCCAGTGCACCCGGGGTTGGGGAGCAATACAGGCAGACATGGCCCAGTCTCTGATCCCAGACTCTCCTTGGCCGCAAGTAACAGAGCAACTTAGCTTAGAAAAGGGGAGTTTATTTATCATATGAAGACAGGTCCAGGAGAGGTGGCCGCTGACTCTTAAAATCACCCCCCGGAGAGCCAGCCCCTGTGAGAAACCTGCGCCCGGTGAACCAGAAGGGCTGCCTGGACGCGTTGATTTGTGCCCCGCAGCCGTGACTGGAGGTTTCCTGCATTTCTTGTCTGGATTCTAGCCAGACCTGCCCTGCGATACATCTGCCAAGGGGCCGACCACCTTCACCAGCCTGGGGCAGGGGCTTCTCTCTGCGGGACCCGGACCTCCGAGCTCCCCTCACTCCTGGGAGCGGTCGATCCGCCGCTGTGGGGCTGCCCACACAGCGGTGACTCGGGAGCAGCCATTGCACGTCAGAAGTGGGGCGTCCCGCCACGCGTGTGCACTGCGGACCCGTGGGCCCGGGGGAGCGGGAGCTGGGGGTGTGAGGGGGCACCGCATTCACGGGTCTGGACCATCCGAACATGATGTATAAACCTCAGACTGGAGCTCGCTAATCTGGAAATCAGCACCACAAAATCCTGGGAAAGCCCTCAAAAGGGATTTGAACGGAATAGAAACTGGTCACTGCTGAGGGCCTGCTCTCCTCAGACTCGGAGAGAGGAGGCTGGAAGGAAGGGGCAGCGGCTGGGGGTGTTGGGCAGACCCGCTGACCCCTAGACCAGCGCCGACTCTGCACCCGGCCCTGGACTTTGGACATATCCCAATGCCGGCTCCGCCAGACTGAGAGTGGACACGTCCCTGCGCTGCGGCAGAGGTGGGTGGGGACTGCAGGCCTGTGGGCGGCCAGCCCATGGGCCCACCCCACCATGGGCCCGTCTCTGGCTGCCTTAGAGCTTGGGGACATTCTGGTGCCTCCACTGGACCCAGAGCAGCGAAGGGAGAGGGGCGGGCCTGGCCTCACACTGAGAAGCCCTGCCGCGGAGCCCATCTGCAGCGGCTGGGCTGCCGGGTTCGGACCAAGTGTCTGCTGCTGCGTCCTGGAGGCCAGACTTCTGGGGAAGGGGGTGAGGACGCTCAGCTGCCCACAATGGATGGGCACTCTGGGCACTGGCCGTGCCCAGTGCAGAAGAGCCCCGTCCAGCAGAGAGGAGCTCCAGGGGCTCCAGAGGGAGTCTCTGCGCTCCTTGTCGGNGCTGGGGTGGGGGGCTGTGCCCGGGGGCAGAGTGAGGCGCTGTCCGGGAGCTGGGGTGAGGGGGTGTCTCTGGGGGGCAGAGTGGGGTGCTGACAAGGCCCCAGAGGAGACTGGAGTTGCTGGGGTGCCCAGGGGGCAGCTGGAGCCGCTGGGCATTAGACAGGGCCAGAAACACAGGGCTGGGCACTGAGGGCTGATGGTGAAAGGTGTTGGATGCATGCTCTCCGGAGTTAGCTTCAGGACCAGGGACCAGGCTTGATCACTCAAGAGCTTTTGTGTAGCAGAGTTTTATTAAAGCGAGAAAGGGTCAGAGAAAGCCTCTGACACAGACATCAGAAGCAGGGTGGAGACTGTCCCCCTTGCTAGTCTTAACAAGGGAGGTATATACTTTTCCAATTAGCTACTACAGTACATCAAAATAATGTCTCAAGGCAGTAAAGGTCTTACCATACCCACTTCCACAATTTACAGTTTGAGATAACAAGATTAGAACAAACAATAGAAAGATCTTACCGGACCCACTCCCATAATAGACATTTTAAGATGACAGGATTGTCAGAAGGTTCTCCAGAAGGAGAAACAAGCCCTCAAGTAGGGCACATTGTTGTCATTTAATCACCGGCACAGATGAAAGGTTGTTGCTAAACAACACAAAGACACCGGGATTCTTGGCCTCCAGAGGAGAAGAATTCAATCCGGGGCAGGAGACAAGGCTTGATTGCTCAGAGCTTTGTGTAATAAAGTTTTATTAAAGTATAAAGGAGATAGAGAAAGCTTCTGACATAGGCATCAGAAGGGGGCAGAAAGAGTGCCCCCCTGCTAGTCTTCAGCTGGATGTTATATAGTCACTAACAGTCGAATGTCTTAAAACTCAGAATGGTACCAGGCCCCTCACCCATAAGATGCATTTTGGGATGATCTTGACACCAATTCAGGCCATAAAAGGATTAACTTGAATCTTGAAGAAGGGCAGATCGCCACACAAATAGCTTTGTTTACATAGATTAGGGGAACAATGTCAAGTAGGTTCTGAGCCATTAGGTGGAACCAACTTGAAGACAGAGTTTGGGGGTAAATGCATAGTACATTAACATAGCTTACGACAAACGGGCCAAGAGTGGACTCATTGGAAAAGACTCTGATGCTGGGACAGATTGGGGGCAGGAGGAGAAGGGGACGACCCAGGATGAGATGGCTGGACGTGAGTCTGAATGAACTCCGGGAGTTGGTGATGGACAGGGAGGCCTGGCGTGCTGTGATTCATGGGGTCGCAAAGAGTCTGACACGACTGAGCGACTGAACTGAAGACAAACATTTCCATAAGAAAAATGCATTGGTTATCTCGAGGTTTGAGAATAGTTAACTTCAGGTGAAACCAGGCGTCATTATGGCAACACAGTATTTTAAGAGAAGCCTCCTTTTAAATTTGTACAGAGAAGGAAAAAATATTGCTAGTTTGTTTCCTCCTGCCACTTAAGAGAGATAAAAATGTCTGACACTTGCAGGCTATGTCCTCTGTTTGGAGACCCCTGGCCTTCCTGCCTGTTACCCTCTCACAGAGTTCAAGATGAGCTGTTCTGTTCTGGTATCATCAGCTCTGGGCTTAAAGAAAAAACGTTTTATGTGATTAAGATGCAGGAATGTAGAAAAGAAGTTTGTCCTTTTCTCCTTCTTGAGAGCCCCAGACCCTTTTCTCCTCCTTGGGGACCCCACACTTCTTATCAATCTAAGAATTGACTCTCCCAGTTCAGTTCAGTTCAGTTCAGTCACTCAGTCGTGTCTGAGTCTTTGCGACCCCATGGACTTCACCATGCCAGGCTTCCCTGTCCATCACCCACTCCCGGAGTTTACTCAAACTCATGTCCATTGAGTCGGTGATGCCATCCAGCCATCTCATCCTCTGTCGTTCCCCTCTCCTCCTGCCTTCAATCTTGCCCAGCATTAGGGTCTTTTCAAATCAGTCAGTTCTTTGCATCAGGTGGCCAAAGGATTGGAGTTTCAGCTTCAGCATCAGTCCTTCCAATGAATATTCAGGACTGATTTCCTTTAGGATGACTGGTTGGATCTCCTTGCAGTCCAGGGGACTCTCAAGAGTCTTCTCTAACCCCACAGGTCAAAAGCATCAATTCTTCTGCACTCAGCTTTCTTTATAGTCCAACTCTCACATCTGTACATGACTACTGGAAAAACCATAGCTTTGACTAGATGGACCTTTGTTGGCAAAGTGATGTCTCTGCTTTTGAATAGGCTATCTAGGTTGGTCATAACTTTCCTTCCAAGAAGTAGTTCAGTTCAGTTCAGTTGCTCAGTCGTGTCCGACTCTTTGTGACCCCATGCATCGCAGCACGCCAGGCCTCCTTGTCCATCACCATCTCCCAGAGTTCACTCAGACTCACGTCCATCGAGTCCGTGATGCCATCCAGCCATCTCATCCTCGGCCGTCCCCTTCTCCTCCTGCCCCCAATCCCTCCCAGCATCAGAGTCTTTTCCAAGAAGTAAGCGTCTTTTAATTTCATGGCTGCAGTCACCATCTGCAGTGATTTTGGAGCCCCCCAAAATAAAGTCTCACACTGTTTCCAGTTTCCCCATCTGTTTATCATGAAGTGATGGGACCAGATGCCATGATCTTAGTTCTAAATGTTGAGAGCTTTAAGCCAACTTTTCCACTCTCCTCTTTCACTTTCATCAAGAGGCTCCTCAGTCATTCTTCACTGTCTTCTGTAAGGGTGGTGCCATCTGCACATCGCTGTAGGAGAGAAACCGGACCGTAACCAGGCACAGCCTCCCTGCCTCCACCTGGAGTTACTCAGCGCTGTACTTGCCTGGACTCTTTGCCAATAGATAAATAAAATATAGTAGTGTTTCAAGTATCATTATTTTAGGTGAAACTTCTAAAAATTGCATGTGGTTGGATTTTGGTTTTAGAGTTATTCTTCTACAGAGAATTAACCTATGAATGATTTCAGGTTAGTTGCTCAGTTGTGTCCAACTCTTTGTGACACTTTGGACTGTAGCCCACCAGGTTCCTCTTCCATGGAATTCTCCAGGCAACAATACTGGAGTGGGTTGCCATTTCCTTCTCCAGGGAATCTTCCCGATCCAGGGATCGAGCCGGGGTCTCCTGCATTGCGGGCAGGTTCTGTACCATTTGAGCCACCAGGGAAGCCTGGGACTGATATAAAATCATATCTAATTTAAGTACTCTTTCCTCATTTTCACTTGGGCTTGCATGCAGCTTCCTCCTTTTGGTACTGGATTGGTATTTTCTTCTGTATCCTCTATGTTTTACGAGCAATATGTACTATATTCAGTGCTAACTAGCGATTATTTTTAGTTCTTAATGGCATTCTTCAGCCATGTTTCCCTAATTAGTAGAGTCACTGGTGTTGACTTTAAAAAGAGGTACAGTTTGAGAGTTGTGGGTTAAGTTCTATTTGGGGCAAAACGAGGGCTGCAGCCCGGGAGGCAGCATCTCAGGTAGCGCCGAGAGGCTGCTCCAGAGCGGCAGTGGGGAGGGCAGCATTGAGGCCGTGGTGAAGGGGGAGTCCAACGCTGTGAAGCAATCACTTCTATGGAAGGCCTTTTGTTGGTCGTGAGGGTCTGGTGTCGCCGTGAAGGGATTTAGTGCTTCTCTAGACATGAGGAGATGCAAGGACTGAGATCACACACAAAAAAAGAAAAGTGAAGTCGCTCAGTCATGTCCAACTCTTTATGACCCCATGGACACCAGACTCCTCCATCCGTGGGATTTTCTAGGCAAGAGTACTGGAGTGGGTTGCCGTTTCCTTCTCCAGGGAACTTCCCGACCCGGGGATCGAACCCAGGTCTCCCACACTGTAGACAGACGCTTTCCGTCTGAGCCACCACTTGATCTTAGCCAAAAGGCCGAGAAGCGATCATAAAATTCTGTTCCTAAAAACATCCAACTATCTAAAGACCTGTCCCATCAGATTCCCTGGAGCACAGAGTGCCTCACTCTGCTCTGAACTCCCTCGAGGGTGTTAGGGGTCGCCAGCTAGCAGCATGGGGTTCGAGCTCCATGGGGGCAGATGGCAAACGCCTTTGTTGCTGAGTCGTTGGCAATGCTCTTGGTAAGTGCCAGTTTGCAGTTGATACTGGTGACACGAACTGTCTCGAATCCCCTCCTGCTGAAGACGTGTTTGTAGAGCCCTCGCCTCTTCACATACGTGCTACATACGTGCGTGCTGTGCGTATGTCCACTGCCCAGGATGAGAGGAAATATCTACTGTTTTAAATGACTTGCAGTTATTTTACATAACGTTATGTAACTCAATACTGAGATTTCTTTTTACATTTTCATTTCATTTTAAAAGCAGTTTAATTATTTAGATCATTTCTACTTAGACTGATTCGGGGCTAACAGGTTTTATAATACCATCACTTTCTCATTCTTGAAAATTTTCATTTTCTTTATTTGTTGAACTGTTGACATGCAATGTCGTTAAAAAAAAAAAAATTGGCGTTCCGGGATGGTGTCTGAGTTCTATGTTTTCTGAGCATTTACGTCTTTTCCTGCCTTTACACATGAAGAGATCTGGCTGGGTATAAACCTGATGGCTAGGTTTGCAGAGAAATCTGACAGTGGCTTGATTTTCAGCCTTTATTTGTTTCAATGTTTGTGGAAGATTTTTTAAATTACAAAAAAGTCAAAATATAACTTAGAAGAATAATTTGAAGCTCAATTACTACTGCCACACATGCCTCCCACATACTTTCAATCTGAATTATCACAAAATCCACTTAACGGAAATCTGAATTACATTATGGAGGCTTAGCCCTTTAGTTAATGAGCTTCCCAGGGGACTCCGTGGTAAAGAATCTGCCTGCAATGCAGGAGACACGGGAGACACAGGTTCAGTCCCTGGGTCGGGAAGATCCCCTGGAGGAGGAAGTAGCAACCTACTCCAGCTTTCTTGCCTGAAGAATCCAATGGACAGAGGAGCCTGGTGGACCACAGTCCATGGGGTCACAAAGAGTCGGACACAAGTGAGCACGTACTCACTTAGGTCTTTCAGTTCAGTTCAGTCACTCAGTCATGTCCGACCCTTTGTGACCCCATAAACTGCAGCATGCCAGGCCTCCCTGTCCATTACCAACTCCTGGAGTTTACCCAAGCTCATGTTCATTGAGTCAGTGATGCCATCTAACCATCTCATCCTCTGTCGTCCCCTTCTCCTCCTTGCCCCTAATCCCTCCCAGCATCAGGGTCTTTTCAAATGAGTCAGCTCTTCGCATCAGGTGGCCAAAATATTGGAGTTTCAGCTTCAGCATCAGTCCTTCCAATGAACACCCAGGACTGATCTCCTTTAGGATGGACTGGTTGGATCTCCTTGCAATCCAAGGGACTCTCAAGAGTCTTCTCCAACGCCACAGCTCAAAAGCATCAGTTCTTCTGTGCTCAGCTTTCTTTATAGTCCAACTCTCATAGCCATACATGACTACTGGGAAAACCATAGCCTAAAGAC
The DNA here is from genome assembly GCA_006410935.1 of Redunca redunca. NCBI lineage: Eukaryota > Metazoa > Chordata > Mammalia > Artiodactyla > Bovidae > Redunca > Redunca redunca. The sequence continues at coordinate 24,939 of SJYQ01093243.1, forward strand.
TTAGGTCTTTAGGTAACAGAATAAGATGCTTTCCTCTTATAAAGACATGTGCCCACAGTTCTACATGAAATTTAATATAAACAAAGTACTGAAATAAAAAGCAGAAGTAAATACAGACGTCATTGTTTCTAAAGTCTGTGGAGAGCTGGTCCCTCTTTCCCCACTGAGCGTCCACTGTGCAGGGCTCCCCTTATGCCCCGAGAAGGCCTCACACCCAGAATGGAAGGGGCCGCCCGGGACCCCGAGGCTCAGACAGAGCGGCTGGTCCTGGCGAGGGTGGAGGACGCGGCTCGGGAAGGAGCGTGTGGTTGTGTTACAAAGCGCCTGGGATGGGGCACAGGTCCTGAAGAATAAACTGCCCGAAGCCTTTGTCTGTGTGGTGTCTGACGGCTGGAGCTGCATCTCAGGGGGGCGTGCTGACCTCAAAGGGCGGAGGCCCACGGCACGCGGCAGGAGTGTGCGTAAGTGAGAAGGAACTGCCCGCAAGCCAGGGCAGTGGGGTCTCTGTTTCCACTGTTTCCTTCTCATCATAACGTCAGTGCTGGGTACCTCCGTCTTCACCCCTCGATGCTCCTGACCCCGAAACCGGTGCAGAGAGTGTGCAGGGCATGACGGACCGTCCGCCTTCCTGACTGGAGTGCGAGTCCTGGGAAGGCAGGGTTCCGATCCATCTACTCGTGTTCCCAGAGCCCCAGAGCCCAGCCTGCCGTGTGCAGAGCACACCACACACGCTGGCGATGGGAAGGGAGGACGAGCTGGTGAGAACGAGCGACTGGGGCCCTGGGAGTCGCCACTGTAATACTTTGTGTTTTTAATGCCTATCGTATGAATTAAGGGCAGGAGGAGAAGGGGGAACAGAGGATGCGATGCTTGGATGACATCACTCACTCAACAGACACGAGTCTAAGTAAACTCCAGGAGTCAGCGCAGGACAGAGGAGCCTGGCGGGCTTTGGCTCATGGGGTCACAAAGAGCCGGACACGACTTAGCAACAATAACAGTACGGATTGAGGATTCTACATGCGGCTCAGGGTTTCTGTGTTCTCCTAAGCTCCTAAGCCTTCTCTCTCATCATTTTATCCCCTGCGTCCAGTGGTCAGATCCAGTGGACGGCACACTGCCATCGAGTCACGGCCCCAGTTCCCAGCTCTCGTCCTGTGTGCACCCTTGTGCATAAATAGCTGCTTAAAACCTCCCCCCGTTTTGTTGCTTAGGGTAGATTCTTGTGAAGAAGCACCCGGCTTTATTTGCTGCCCCTGGTGGCACACAGGACCTTCGTTGCAGGTGTGGGGTTCAGCTCCCTGACCCGGGGTTGAACTTGGGCTTCCTGCACGGGAGCGGAGAGTCCTCGCCTCAGGACCACTAGACAAGTCCCCCAGGATGGAGTCTTCAGAAGTTAAGCTGTCTAAGTTTGTGAACATTTTTAAAGTCACTGCTGTCTTTACCAAATCGTTTTCTACAACGTTTGGGTCAATTTAATCCTATCACTCACATTCCATGTCTTGCCTCACATGGTCAGAGTTGAACCTTATTTGTTTCACAAGTTATTGTGTCAGGAAATAAAAATGCGTCACTTCACTCGCTTGTGAGATGGAACAAGTTCCGTATGTTTATTAGTCATTTCACTCACACTTGGCTTTTTATGTAAGCTGACTACGTATTTCTTGGCATCTTGGCAACTTTCTTACTGACTGAACCTTAGGAATACTAACTGCTTTTCATAGTTCTTGCAAATATTTTTATTTGCCTTTTAATTTAGTTTTTGGCTTTTTTTTTTTTGATGTGCAGAACTTTAAAATGTTTATGTGGTAAAATGGAGCATGTTTCTTTGAATTTAGGAAGAGTTTTCTCAATTAGTGATAAAAAAAATTCACACATATATTCTTTTTTATGGACCTATATATTCTTGTGCTATCTGTTGGTCCTGATTTCTAATGCATTATTAACTGTTTTATCCAAGGCTTATATTCATCCAGAATGTGAAGTATTAGCTTATGTTTTTCTTTTCTGGTTTTAAAATGAGCTTTGATTTTTTTTTTTTTTTTTTTCTGAAAGGGCCCTTGAGAACCCCTGATCAGGTGAGGAGTTTCCAGCTCCTGGGGTGCTGGTAGGACGTGCGTGGCTTGCGAGGAGCCCATGGGCACCTGGCCTCCCGGGTGGCTCAGACTTGCCCTCTTAGAGCTGTGGATGGGCAGGGCTGTGGGTGGGCCTGGCCCAGACCCTGGCCAGTGTGCTGCCAGCCCAGGTCTCCAGCCTGGGCCTGGCTCATGACCCCGGAGACAGCAAGCGTGTTCTCAGCACAGGGCGGCTGGGCTGCTGGAGAGAGACATGGTCCGACCATGAGGCTGGGAAACCTTTGCTTTGTTGACCTTGGCACCAAACCAGGTCCATCTGCTATTTGAGAACAGAACTGTCTTAATGAAAAGATCCTATCAAAACAAAACCAAAAATTTTCTGAGGAAGAACTCTTAAATTTCTGGACTAGTTATTTCTCATTGCACACTCGTTACTATGACAACAAGTATCTTTTGCTAAAGCAGATAGCTGGAGACAAGTGACTACTTGAGAAAAAGAGTTACTTTATTTTAAATTGTTCCCCCTGCACCCTAGAGAAATAAATGCTGTCAAATGTAGTCCTAGGAAAATAAAGTGAAGGCCAACTCAGTCCTGGTCTCATCAGGTGTGGGCACCCCCGCCTGCTGACCAGGCCAGGCCGTGGGTGGGTGGGTG
>SJYQ01093243.1:33467-51218 GCA_006410935.1 Redunca redunca
GAGTTCACTCAGACTCACGTCCATCGAGTCAGTGATGCCATCCAGCCATCTCATCCTCTGTCGTCCCCTTCTCCTCCTGCCCCCAATCCCTCCCAGCATCAGTCTTTTCCAATGAGTCCACTCTTCGCATGAGGTGGCCAGAGTACTCGAGCTTCAGCTTTAGCATCATTCCTTCCAAAGAAATCCCAGGGTTGATCTCCTTCAGAATGGACTGGTTGGCTCTCCTTGCAGTCCAAGGGACTCTCAAGAGTCTTCTCCAACACCACAGTTCAAAAGCATCAACTCTTCGGTGCTCAGCCTTCTTCACAGTCCAACTCTCACATCCATACATGACTACTGGAAAAACCATAGCCTTGACTAGATGGACCTTAGTCGGCAAAATAATGTCTCTGCTTTTGAATATGCTGTCTAGGTTGGTCATAACTTTTCTTCCAAGGAGTAAGCGTCTTTTAATTTCATGGCTGCAGTCACCATCTGCAGTGATTTTGGAGCCCCCCAAAATAACAGTGGCTGTCTTCCTGCCAGCATCTCCACTCCAAGGTGAGGAGGCAGGCGGGGTGCAGGGTGGTCACCTCCCTTGGGCCTCTAGCTGGTATAGAACCAGCACTGGGCTGCCCACCTTAGGGGAGGCCACCTGAATGTCCCCCCAGGCCACCCTGCGTCTCAAGGAGGGAAGGGAAGGACGCAGCTGAGGGGGCCCACCCTCCTGGGGTGGGCGGGTAGCCCCCTGGGGCCACGCATCATCGGGGTCTGCAATTCCCACCCCCGTTTGCCTGAACCCAAGGCTGGACCAGCTGTACCAGCCCCTCCACACTGAACTAGTTTTAGTTTCCACTCGAGTTGAAGACTTTATTTGTTCTTTATAAATTCTTGATAGACATTTACAGAGTCTTCCAGTTCCTCTACAGAGTCCTCGGTCCTCGTTAATTAGCTGGATGAGGGTGGGTGATGACTTAAACCCTGGTCTCTTTCTCACGAGGGAGATGATATCCACCTTCCTGTTACCATTCAGGCAACAAACACCAAGTGAGTCGTTATTAAGTACAAGGCCCACACGAGGTGCTGCCCGGGCCCTGCGGTCCACAGGGAGGATGGAACCAAATATAAGATGCAAACGAGTGTGGCCGAGGAGGAAAGGTCAGGGCACAAACCAGGAGAGTGGGCAGAGCACTCCATCACCCAGCTCTCCAGAGGGCGTCCACACTGGAGGCGAGGGAGGGACTCGGCCGTGGTGACGCTAGCCCTTGGGCAAGTCACTCCATGTCCGGGCGCCCCTGTAAGTTGGCCAAGGGCACACTCCTGTGACTAAAGGAGGCCTCGTGGGGTCATGTGTGGGTCCCCGAGCCCCAGTTTCTCTGCTCTCCACACAGTACTCCAAGTTATCAGGCTGCATGAGGCTGGTGAGGGTGGTTCCAAGCTGGCTCTAAACACATACTCACTTGTACTGTGACTGATCGTTGCCGCCGATGTCTGGGGATGTCAACTTCTGCAGTAAAATTCGTATAATACTAACAAAAAGGATGAAATTGACCTGCACAGAAAGAGATGACATTTCAGGGTGTGAAGTCCCGCAGCAAGGGAGGCGGCGAGGCCTGGATGTCTGTGGCTCAGCCCCACCCAAAATGGGGCTCCAGGCCCCGCTGGCTCGGGAGCGCCAGTGCCCTGCCCAGTCAGGGTCTGCTCCCCTGCCCGCCCCCAGGTTAGAGCAGGGCAGTCTGTCTGTGGCATCACCTATGTGTTGACACCAGGCTGAGGCAGTTAAGTTGAGAACATCAAGACGTGCAATCCACAGATGGAGATCCAGTTCCAACCCAAGGCTGCACACTAGGGGGAGCTGACCGTGACCCCCTGAAGGCACGTCTCCCTCTCGCCCTCCCCTTCCTCCTGACGGTGGGCTGAGCCCCCATGGAAGAGCTCGGCCTGGGATTCTTGTCTCGAGAGGCCGAGTGGAACGGGGCTGTCTGCCCAAGTGCAACATGGTGGTAACTCAGGTTTCCACACAGAAGTCACTTACTATAATAGAAATTAAAATTGGTGTTCGTATAACCCACCAAGGAACACTGTGGTCATTGGTATCCCAGCAACTATTGAAGAAAGAGAAGGAAAATCACATTATCACGGATTCCATCTACAAACCAAGCACAGGAGGATAACACACGCCTGTGGCCGCACCCCTCACGCCGGGTTTGCCAAACAAGCCAGCCCTGGCCACGACGAGCCCGACGCACAGGCTTGTCAGGTGGCCCTCCTGACTGCCGGGCCCTGTCTCCGGGGGGAAGCTGGGATAGCAGGCTTGTACAACGCTCCCCGATTCCCTGTTAACCCACACCCCTCCCAGCAGAGCAGACCCACCCTTGTCCTGGAGCCTGGCTGGTTCCGACAGGAGGGTGTGGAGTCCGTGGAACTCAGTGTGGCCTGTCTAGACCCGCAGCCCCGGCCTCCCCTGCAGTAGGTGCCCATGGCAGGTGAGTGAGACTGAGCTGGAGAGCTGCCCAAAGAGCCAGGGACAGAAGCACACCATAAACTGGACCTGTGTGAGCGCCATGCTTGGGGTGTTTGTTACTGGCAGGGGACGGCTGGGAGGGGGCGGCTGGGGGACCTGGGCCCGCACGAGGCTCAGCAGCTGCTGGGCTCCACGGCGGGAGCTGGGGCGCCTCAGGCTGGGCACGGCCTGCCCCACCGCGCACACCGCAGAAGCGTCTGGGCCTGGCCCAGCCGCAGGGCCTCAGAGGGCTGAGCCCGGATGCCCTCCTGCTGGGCTCCCACTGGGCTCCGGGCCACACCAGTCTCCCTAAGACAGGGCTCTGTCTCTGCCTGGCGGACCCCAGGCCCTGCTCTGTGGCTAGCCCCTGTTCAGCTCCACCTGTTCTGTGGCCCCTCTCCGAGCTCCCCGCCCCGAGTCCCCTCCGAATGTCCAGAGGCTGCCTTCTGCCCAGACACAAAGCTGCCCTCCGGCTTGCCAGGCCCTCCGTCAGCAGCGTTCCCCCCAGCCTCAGGCACAGCACTCACCCCGTGTCCTCCAGCAAGAGCCGGGCCACAGTCCACGCACCCGTGCAGATGGTGGGGATGCCTGCAGAGAGATACCCGGTCACCCTGGCCCGGCGCTGGCCACCTGGACCACCCGATGGGGACGCACACGGGAGGCTTTGTGAGCCCCCTGCCGGCGGGGACAAGGGCTTTCTGATGGACAGGTTAATGGAAACTCTTCATAAATACAGAGAAGGCAATGGCACCCCACTCCAGTACTCTTGCCTGGAAAATCCCATGGACAGAGGAGCCTGGTGGGCTGCCATCTATGGGGTTGCACAGAGTCAGACACGACTGAAGTGACTTGGCGGCGGCTTCATAAATACACACAGGCTTACCCTCACACCTTACTAAGCAGTGAAGATAATTAAATACGTGCTTGAAGGCTTCACAGGCCTGAAACACATGTGGTTCTGGGTGTTAGCACCAATGTGCTGGAGAGACTGTGTCCCGACTCAGCAGAGACCTGAAGGGGCACCCCTCATTGCGAAGGTGGGGGCCCGCAGCTTCAGCCCTTTCTGATTCCAGCTTAGGCAGAGCCCCGCTGAGCACGTTAGGGGGACCTCATTGGGGATGGTCTCCCTGCTCCTCCCAGGCCCCTTCTTTCTGATTCCCCCCAGCGCACTGGTTGGGGTTCACCCCAGGAATGAGTCGCAGTGGTTTTAAACCAGATTCTAGGGCTTCCCTCGTGGCTCAGCTGGTAAAGAATCCGCCTGCAGTGTGGGAGACCTGGGTTCAATCCCTGGGTCGGGAAGATACCCTGGAGAAGGGAAAGGCGACCCACTCCAGTAAGAATGCTTAGAATTCCATGGACTGTGTAGTCCATGGGGTTGCAATGAGTTGGATACAACTGAGCGACTTTCACTTTCACTTTCTGGCTCCCGAAACATTAAGATGTTGACTCTCTTCCTCCAGGGGCAGCCCAGGGATTTTCTGAGCGGAGAGCGTCTCTGTGGGTAGGTCCGAGGGGCACCTGGCAGGCAGGGCGAGTCCTTACCCCATCCGATCAGGAGGTAGGCCCGGAAGCGCCGGCCGGGGGCGAAGATGACCACGAGCAGGGTGTGGAGGTAGAGCCCCTCCACCAGCAGCCAGTAGAAGTTGGCCATGATGCAGTACTGGAAGAAGACCAGGCTCAGCTTGCAGCCCACCTGCACGGGAAGGGCGCGTGAGCGCGCCGCACGGCCGACGCCCCAGTCCCCGCTGCGCGAGGAGCGCGGAGCAGCCTCCCGGAGGCCCGAGCGTGAGCGCGTGCACTGCGGCGAGGCCCGCAGCCTGCGGAGGGCGACACAGCCGGGCAGACGCACCCCACGCCCGAGGGGACGGTCCCCCGGAGCCACCGCGTGGGGCCCGGCCGCCTCGTCTCCACTAACCCTCCGCTCACCCCCACTTCCCTCCTCTCTCCCTCCTCACTGTGTACTCTTAACAAGAGTCGAGAATAAAGTAAAAAACAAGAGAAACCCACCGAACAAAATATTTCCTCAGGTGTTTAGAAAGGGGAAGTTGAGGCTTTAGATCACTAAGCTTATATAAACGCACTGAAAACAACCCCCCAGCACTTTTATTTCTATTGTTCTGCATCTTTACAGCCTGCTGCCCAAATACACACTTGTGGACAGATGCGGTGGACACACCGATGACGTGTGGATAGACCCACACTCGTGCACTTGGTGGGCAGGCAAGGAACGCGCGGCAGCCCTGCAGGCGGGCGCCGGCTGCGAGGAGCCCTGACCTGGAGCGGCTCCACGCGCCAGGACGCTCGCTCCCGTTGCCAGGCACTAGGTTTCTCCTGCTGTTTCTTTCCAGGGCGGTTAGGGTTTACCAGCGCCGAGGGTGGGGCGGGGGTGCGGCAGGCGGAGGACACCAGGGCTGGGCCGGGTGCGTGGACAGAGGCACGGAAAAACCCAACGAGGAGACCCGGGGCCTGGCGCCCCCTGCTGGAACAGTGACAGAGGCGGGTCTGGGCGTCGGGGAGAGCGAGCCCACGCCGCGGGGGAGGAGCCCGCGGGGAGCCCTGCCGCCGGGACAGCAGCGCCCTGCACACGCGGCGCGCAGGCGCCCAGCTCTGCTTGTTGGAGCTGAAATACACGTGCCCTTCACTGCCTCCAGCCTCTCGCCAGCCCCCCTGGCCGAGTGGTGGCAGAAAATAGAAACCAAGGTGTGTCTGCTACTGGCGGGATGGCCGCACAGACTACATCACACCTTCCAGATTCAAAGGAGACCCTGGGCCACTGGTAGACTCAGAGGGTTTCCAAGAGAAACTGTTGAAGGAGGAAAAAAGACAAAGTGTGCTTAGGATGATTCCAGTTCCTTCTTCTTGGTAAGAGGTTTAAAATGCCATGTCTGCACTTCTCCCCTGCAGCTCATACGCCATCAACACGCTCCAAGGGCAGACGCTCTGGGGTGAGGGGCTGTCTGCCGACCTCAGTCGTGGGCAGGCCGAGAGGCCAGCGGCCGGGACTGCACCCTGCTTGGTTCCCAGCGGGTCCTCGGCCAGTCCTGTGCCGTCTGGGGGCCTCTACCACCCACGGCAGCCAGGCGTGCAGGGCGCTGAGCCCCAGGGTCTGCAGGGGGCCCTGCTGGAGGTCAGCTTCAGGTGGCCCTTGGGGCGCTTCTTTTCTCCAGACTGCAGCGCACTTTCCAGTTTCGATGAAACCGAAACCAAGGAGTGCAGACAAGGAGGCCCCTGTGTGGGGGCGCTGGCCTTGGTGAGGATGGAAGCCGGGTTCTGTCTCTAGGTCCACTTTATGAGCCAATAAAGCTGGCTCTGACGAGAAAACTGCTCCCCTGTCCATGACTGTCAAAAGCTCAGTCTGGGGCCACACTTGGAAACTCTTGCCTCTCGGGCCCTATGGGGACATAAGCAATTCCCTACGGTGCTGGGGAGACTTACAGAGTTCACAGGTGCTAAGAGCCAGCAAACAGGAGATCTTACTTAAACGTGTGGAAGTGACGGCTGCAGGGCTGGGGAAGGAGGCTTTGTCACCTCTGCGGGCCTGCAGCCCGGAGCCCTCACTGCTCAGCGAGCAGCAGAGCTGAGGGCCGAGGCCACGGCCACTTCTGTGGTTTCCGGCGTCTTGTGTGCCAGCTGCTCCACGCTGGAGGACGTGCGCTCCCCCAGCACCACTCAAAGCCCCTGTCTTCAGAGCTGTCCTTCCAGGCTTGGAGCCAAACTTTCTTGATGGGACAGACTGTGAAGACTGTGTGTGCGCCTGGATGTGAGCACACACTGCTGCGTGTCTGCATGCACATGTGTGAGCACACACTACACGCACATGTGCACCTCTGTGTGTGACAGGCTCTGCTCACTTCCCTTCCTCCTGCTCCCTCTCCCCCCTCTCCCTCCCGTTCTATCTTGGGCTGTGGAGCCCAGGACCCTTGGCAAAGTCAGGCCCTCAGCCCAACCTCCTGCCCTCCTCTCTGGGAGTGCCCCTGTTCAGATGTTTCAGACCTCTGAGTTTGCCCCCAACGCCCCAGGCAGGTGGGACTCGGGGCAGGGACATCCAAGTTCCCATCCCTCCACTGCCACCGCCCTCAGCCTGGAGCCGGCCAGCTCCTCTGTCTAGACAGCAGGACAGCGTGCTGCTCAGCTCAAGGGCCTGGTGTCCACGGGCCATCGGGGTCACTACATCCTTTAACGAAGGAGGAGCTAAGTAAGGAGGGCTCCTTGGAGCAGAGCTCTGAGTAAGGCAGAGAAGCAGCGGAAGATTTCTCAGCGGGAGGAGAGCAGGGTCTCCCTGGTCCTGGCCTCTGAGGGACCCCCGTCTGCGCAGAGACTCCATCCTGGGACAAGAGCCCAGGGGCCCCTTCCGCCTGGGGTGGGAAGTCGGCTGGAGCGCTGTGCTGCTGACTCTACTCTTGCAGTCAGTCCACGCGCCTCTTGGAGGGACTGTCCCCAGGGGTAGATTAACCTGTGGGCAGGGAAGCAGCTGCTCTACAGTGTGGCAAAGGCTTTACTGTCTTAGAAAGACCCTGACTCAGACCTCTTCAGGCCAGAGGAACGGAGTCAGCAAATGGGTCCATCCATGCAGGATGCCGGTGGAGAGCCGGGTCTGGCTCCGCGTGGAAGAGCTGATCTGACCGGGTGACATGAAGAACCCGGGAGGAGAGAAGCACTGGACGCTCAACGAACGCACCAAACTGAGCTTCCTTCTGCTCCCGCTGCTGCTAAGTCTCGTCAGTCGTGTCCGACTCTGTGCGACCCGAGACCGAAGCCCACCAGGCTCCTCTGTCCCTAGGATTCTCCAGGCAAGAACACTGGAGTGGGTTGCCATTTCCTTCTCCAATGCATGAAAGTGAGAAGTGAAAGTGAAGTCGCTCAGTTGTGTCCGACTCTCAGCGACCCCATGGACTGTAGCCTACGAGGCTCCTGCGTCCATGGGATTTCCCAGGCAAGAGCACTGGGGTGGGGTGCCGTTGCCTTCTCTGGAGCTTCCTTCTAAAGGCCCACTAAATCCACCGCGTGCCCCACCTGCACCGCAGAAACTACCAGTCCGGGTGATCCCTGTGCAGCCCGTTCACCGCATTGCGTCCGGGACAGGTACCAGGGCCACGCTCCCCCAGGTGGTACCCGTCCTGCCAGCTGGAAGCATCCACCGCTCGGAATCCCGGACACAGGGGAGAAAACGGCGTGGCGCGTGCCCACCCGTGTCCACTTCTTCCAGCCCCCAGCTGCTGCTGGTGCCCTGGCGGTGCCCTCGAGCAAGACTGGTTTTTGCCTGAGTCAGCGCTCGGNGCCTGTGTGGCTTTAATCTTAAAGCTTCTTTTTTATGGAAGTGAACAATGTTGGAGAAGGCTCTTGAGAGTCCCTTGGATTGCAAGGAGATCCAACCAGTCCATCCTAAAGGAAATCAGTCCTGGGTGTTCATTGGAAGGACTGATGTTGAAGCTGATACTCCAGTCCTTTGGCCACCTGATGCAAAGAACTGACTCAGAAAAGACCCTGATGCTGGGAAAGATTGAAGGCAGGAGGAGAAGGGGACCACAGAGGATGAGATGGTTGGATGGCATCACTGACTCAATAGACATGAGTTTGGGTAGACTCCGGGAGCTGGTGATGGACAGGGAGGCCTGGCGTGCTGCAGTTCGTGGGGTTGCAAAGAGTCGGACACACTGAGCAACTGAACTGAACTGAACGATTTAAGTATTCCTTGTGTATTTCAGATGGTTTCTGCTTTGCATTACGGTACACACTTTTGTGTATCAATATTGCCCTTTATTTCTGACTTCACGCCTTAGAGCAGAGTCCTAGAAACAGGGTTTTGGGATAAATGTATACAGCACAGCCGTGATGCGTCTGAGCCCGCAGAGGCACGCCCCACTTCACAGATGTGGACACCGTGTGTCTCTGCAGCAAACTTCCTGCAAGACCCACCTCAAAGGACCTGTCTTTGAACTTGACTTTATGTGATATTTGCTTCTCTAAAGCATGTTAAGAACATTTTGTTTATCATCATTTTACAACACTTAAATTCTGCTTTGGAGAAGACTTAATTAGATATTTGATTTAACTCTGACTTTTAATTGTTTGGAGACAAGCTGTTCCACACAAATGCACCTCCAAGATCATTAAAACATTAACTCCTTAAGCTGAAGTAGAGTTTACAAATTTGAAGGATATTAAAAAATATATTCTAAGCAGACTTCCACCTGTGGCTCCAAAGAGAAACTTATCTGATCTCCCTCCCATGTCAACCGTGATTTAAGAAGTTGTCTACAGAGCTCTGGAGGGCAGCTGAGGCGGCTGGGACCTAAAGGACTGGGGCCCTGGTGAGGAGGGAGCATCGGGCGCGGCAGCCTCCTCTCATCTCTTGACTGAGGGTTAACCCAGGTTTCAGGGCACAGCGCTGATCAGAGAGAGGAGGCCCAGAGCTTGTAACAGCGTCACCAGATGGAGCGGACGACAAAAGACGTTAAGGGCTTTCAAGGCAACAGAGTGGAGAGAAGGAAGCCACAGGGAGCCTCAAATTCTGCAGGCAGTTACCTAAGAGATTTTCCTTCTCTTTTTTTCCACTTCCCAAGGTGTTCATGTGTTGGATGAGTAGAAGGATTCCTAGATTTTCATCTGAAACCCCTAAAGGGCTGTGACTTAGGAATAATGACAAACAAGCCTTCAGAGAGCCTGAAATGTGGCCTTAGATTGACTCAATACCTGCCTGGCTCAGGCTTGTCTGCCCACCTTGCTAGAAAGAGTAAATCCTCTCTATGGTACGATACCATCTAAAGCCTCTATGGTTTAATTATATGTAACTTCAATAATCAATAAATATGCCAAAAATGGTACCAAATGATCAAATGCAGTTAAAAATGGAAAAACAAAAATCAAACAGAATAGAAAGAGATCCAGATACTGGCATTTTAAGACATGACTATAAAATGGCTCTGATTAATATACCCAAGAAAATTAGAGGACGGTGCACTAATAAATATTTCCCTTTACTTCTGACTTAGTGCTGAAGAATTGATGCTTTTGAACTGCAGTGCTGGAGAAGACTCTTGAGAGTCCCTTGCACTACAAGATCAAACCAGTCCATCCTAAGGGAAATCAGTCCTGAATATTCATTGGAAGAACTGATGCTGCACCTGAAACTCCAATCCTTTGGTCACCTGATGTGAAGAACTGACTGACTGGAAAAGACCCTGACGCTGGGAAAGACTGAAGGTGGGAGGAGAAGGGAATGACAGAGGATGAGATGGTTGGATGGCATCACCGACTCAATAGACATGAGTTTGGGTGGACTCCGGGAGCTGGTGATGGACAGGGAGGCCTGGCGGGCTGCAGCCCGTGCGGTTGCAAAGAGTCAGACACAACCGAGTGACGAACTGATACTGGTTAGAGGATGGAATTAATTGTAAAAATCAAATGGAAAATCGAAAACTTAAAAAACCCCATGAAATCAAGAGTTAAACAGCTGGGTTTAAATGTTAGATTAGACACAGTGGATAGAGCATCACTATCAGCTGGAGACAGATTGGTAGGCTATGGCTAAGCCCTGTATGCACGTGCGCTTCATCATGCCTGACTCTTGGCAGCCCCACGGGCTGCAGCCTGCCGCACTCCTCTGTCGATGGGGTTTTCCAGGCAGGAATACCGAGCAGGTTGCCACTTCCGCCACCAAGGGACCTTTCCAGCCCAGGGGTCAAACCCGTGTCCTTTGTGCCTCCCGCACTGAGGATTCCTTACCACTGAGCCGCCTGGGAAGCCCACGTCTAAAGTGGGGAGAAACAAATTAATGGAAAATATAAAGAAGCAAGAGGAAATGTACAGGAAATGCTGAAAATATTCATCATGTGGAAATGGGGTTTCAGAAGGAAAGGAGAGAGAGAATAAGGTAGAAGAAATATTTGAAGAGCGGCTGGCCAAGAATTTTTGAAACTGATAAAATATAATAACAGATTAAAGGAATTCCACTAACCCCAAGACGGTTACAAAGAAAACCACACTAAAGCCCATGACAGCAAAACTGCTGAAAACCAAAGACAAAGAAAAAAGTCTTCAAAGGACCCAGAGAAAAAGACTCATCCTTCAGCAGCATTATGGTGAGACTGGAAGCTGACTTTCCAAAAGAAATAATGACGTACATCTTCAATGTGATGAAAAACAGTAACTGCCAACAAAGAATTCGGTACTCTCAAAAGTGTCCTCCAAAGTGAAGGCAAAATTAAGATGATTTCAGGCAATCGACAGGCGTGAGCATTCACCGCTGGGAGGCCTGGTCTCCTGAAAGGAGGGCTTCAGGGAGGAGGAAGACGGCCTGGATGGAAACATGGAGACGCAGGAAGGAGAGACAGACAGACGGGCAATTCCAAACACATACTGACTTTGAAAATAGCAAAAACAGTGATCACGCATGTGGCATCTCACATATGTGCACAGTTAGAGCGATAACAATGCCACAGAAGGCATGAGGCTGGGGCAGGCTTGCGCTGCCTGGAGGGGGTGGAAATAGGAACTGGAGGTTAAATCCTGCGAGACACGGAGGCTCTCTGTTAACATGAGGTGAAAACCAGAGGAAGAATCACCGAGTGTACGACTAACGATCCAAAAGGGAGACACTGGAATAAGAAAGATACTTGACAACTTAAAGACAAACACGAGTAGAGCGCAGGGGCCACACAACAGCTGAGACGACAGCGAGAGACGGAGGCACCGAGGCCCAGCTGCCAGCAAGCCGCTGGGACGCGAGGGCAAGGCGCTGTGTGTGGCTGCAAGCAGGCGGGAGGGAGGCAGCAAGCCTCAGGTGAGCGGGGCTGGCAGAGCACGCACGTGCAAGCAGGGATGCACCTCGCAGACATCAAAGAAAAGAAGGCGGCATCGCCACACTAATACAGGAGTAGACTTATTCTCAAGGCAAGGCACGTTACCAAACACGGACAGCTTATAGGGAGATAAAACAGGAAATGGGCGTGCCCCTAAAAACAGAACCTTGGAATATATAAAGCAAACAGTGAAACAAATAAATGGAGATAGTGATAGCTGGAGATTTTAATACACATCCCTCAGTAACTGACAGAACAGTGAAAGCGTTAGTGTTCAGTGGTGTCCGACACTCTGTGACTCCATGGACCACAGCAGCCGGGGAAGTAGTTAAGCGAAACAGTAAAATTTAGAATATTTAGATAACATGATTGATAAATGATGTAAATGACATATGTAGCACAGAAACCAATCACTGTAGAATTTGCATTGTCTTAAAATGAAAATGAAACTGACTAAAAAAGATCAGATTCTGAGTCACAAATCAAATCTTAACAAATTTCAGAGGATTTAACTCATGTGGTATGCTCTCTGATTACCACGAGTTATGCCAGAAATCATTAGCAAGCTGAATAGAAAACTAATAACAGATTGGAAATTAAACTGTAAACTTTTATAGTTAAAAGATAATCAAAAGAAGAGCTTAGAAAAACTAGGACTAAATGATAATGAAAAACACATCTTTAAACTTGAAAGATGGGAATGAAGCAGGTCTGAGAGCGAAATTTGTAGATATAAATAAAAGCAGTCAAAACAAAGGAAGGCTGAACATCTAACTTAACAAGCTAGAAAAAGAACACCAAATCGAAACCAGAGAACACAAAAGGAAGGAAATACTAAAGATAAGAGGGCATGTCAGTAAGTTAATAAATAAGCATACAAGAGAAAAAAGTCAAAAGCTGGTTCTTGGAAAACACTGATAAAACCGATGAAACTTTATACAGTACGATTCATCAAGATACAAAGAAGGAAAATAAAGATGACCAATGTTGTTCGGTTGCTAAGTTGTGTCTGACTCTTGGCAACTCCATGAACTGCAGAACACCAGGCTTCCCTGTTCTTCACTGTCTCCGGGAGTTTGCTCAAACTCATGTCCATTGAGTCGATGATGCCATCCAACCATCTCATCCCCTTCACCTCTTCTCCTCCTGCCCCCAATCTTTCTGAGCATCAGGGTGTTTTACAGTGAGTCAGCTGTTCTCATCAAGTGGCCAAAGTATTGGAGCATCAGCTTCAGCGTCAGTCCTTCCAAAGAATATTCAGGGTTATTTCCTTCAGGATTGACTGGTTGGATCTCCTTGCAGTCCAAGGGACTCTCAAGAGTCTTCTCTAACACCACAGCTCAAAAGCATCAATTCTTTGGTGCTCAGCTTTCTTTATAGTCCAACTCTCACATCCATATATGACTACCGGAAAAACCATAGCTTTGACTATACGGACCTTTGTCAGCAAAATAATGTCTCTGCTTTTTAATATGCTGTCTAGGTTTGTCATAGCTTTTCTTCCAAGCAGCAAACGTCTTTTAATTTCATGGTTTGCGGTCACCAGCCACAGCGATTTTGGAGTCCAAGAAAAGAAAACTTGTCACTGTTTCCATTGTTTCCCCATCCATTTGTCATGAAGTGATGGGACTGGATGCCATCATCTTAGTTTTTTGAATGTTGAGTTTTAAGCCAGCTTTTTCACTCTCCTCTTTCACCTTCATCAAGAGGCTCTTTAGTTCCTCTTCACTTTTTGCCATTAGAGTGGTATCATCTGCATATCTGAGGTTGTTGATATTTCTCCTGGCAATCTTGATTCCAGCTTGTGCTTCATTCAGCCCAGCATTTCTCATGATGTGCTCTGCATGAGTTAGATAAGCAGGGTGACAATCGACAGCCTTGATGCACTGCTTTCCCAGTTTTGAACCAGCCCGTTGTTCCATGTCGGGTTCTAACTGCTGCTTCTTGACCTGCATACAGGTTTCTCAGGAGGCAGGTCAGGTGGTCTGGTATTCCCATCTCTTTAAGAATTTTCCAGTTTGTTGTGGTCCACATAGTCAAAAGCTTTATTATAGTCAATGAAGTAGATGTTTTTCTGGAATTCCCTTGCTTTTTCTATGATCCAACAGATGTGGGCAATTTGATCTCTGGTTCCTCTGCCTTTTCTAAATCCAGCTTATACATCTGGAAGTTCTTGGTTCACGTACTGTTGAAGCCTCATTTGAAGGATTTGGAACATTACCTTGCTAGCATGTGAAATGAGTGAAATTGTGCAGTAGTTTGAACATTCTTTGGCATTTCCTTTCTTTGGGATTGGAATGAAAACTGACCTTTTCCAGTCCTGTGGCCACTGCTGAGTTTTCCAAATTTGCTGGCATGTTGACTGCAGCACTTTCATAGCATCATCTTTTAGGATTTTAAGTAGTTCAGCTGGAATTCCATCCCCTCCACTAGCTTTGTTTGCAGTACTGCCTCCCAAGGCTCACTTGACTTCACATTCCAGGAGACGATTATCATCTTTGCAGCTGAAGGTGGAGAAGCTCTACACAGTCAGCAAGAACAAGACCTAGAGTGCTCTGTGGCTCAGATCACGAGCTCTTTATTGCAAAATTCAGGCTTAAATTGAAGGACGTAGGCAAAGCCAGTAGGCCATTCAGGTATGACCTAAATCAAATCCCTTATGATTATACAGTGGAGGTGACAAATAGATTCAAGGGGTTAGATCTGGTAGAGAGAGTGCCTGAAGAACTATGGACAGAGGTTTGTAACACTGTACAGGAGGGGGTGATCAAAACCATCCCCAAGATAAAGAAATGCAAGAAGGCAAAATGGTTGTTTGAGGAGGTCTTACAAACAACTGAAAGAAGAAGAGAAGCTAAAGGCAAGGGAGAAAGGGAGTGAAATACCCAACTGAATGCAGAGTTAAAACCTTCTTAAGTGAGCAATGCAAAGAAATAGAGGAAAACAATAGAATGGGAAGGACTAGAGATCTCTTCAAGAAAACTGGACATACCAAGGGAACATTTTATGCAAAGATGGCACAACAAAGGACAGAAAGAGTAAGGAGCTAACAGAAGTAGAAAAGATTAAGAAGGGATGGTAAAAATACACAGAACTGTAGAAAAAGATCTTAATGACCCAGATAACCATGATGGTGTGGTTACTTACCTATAGCCAGATATCCTGGAGTATGAAATCAAGTGGGCCTTAGGAAGCATTACTACAAAATAAGATGACCAATACCAGGAACGAAAAAGGAGATATCAGTATAGCTCTTACACACGTGAAAATATGCTAAGAGATATAGAGATACGGATGAAATGAACAGATTCCTTGAAAAATACAGCTTATAATTAACATAAAGAGAGACAGAGAATTTGAATCATCCTGTCTGTTTTTAAAAACTTGAACCTAAAAATAAAACCTTCCCACATGACAGTCCTCCACCCAGATGGCTTTCCTGGTGAAATCCACGAACGCCACAGAGGAAACAGCGCCTTACCCAACCTTCACTATCCCACAGAACAGGAAAAGGGCCACTTGCTCATTCACTCGTGGGCCAGCATAACTGTCACAGCAAAGCCTGATTTTACAAGAAAGGAAATTATAGATTAAATTCATGAATGTAGACACAAAAATCCTAAACATGATATTAGTAAATTAAACCCAGCTACATAGTAAAAGGCTAGTACATAGCACAACCAGGTAGGGTTTATTACAGGAATGAAAGGGAGACTTAATATCAGAAAATCTCCCTATATAGCTTTTCACATTAAATGAACTTAAGCAGAAAAAAATCACCTACTTATGTCAATATATGCTGAAAAATTATCACAAAATTCATAATCCATTCATGATTAAAAATTCAGAAAACTGGGAATTGAAAGGAGTGTTCTTAATCCGATAAAGAGCATCATCAAAATATCTGCAGTGAATTCTGCTTTGCAGTGCAATGTCTAGAATTTCCACGCTGAGCTCAGAAAGAAGGGAAGGGGGTCGCTACCATCACTTCCAGCCACTGAGCCTCACCAGACGTGAGCTGCACATAGAAGAATCTGCTGAATTTACATGACAGTTACAAGATGCATAAACTAAGCAAGGCTGCTGAAGCAAGATTAATACACAGAAACCAACTCCTTTTCTAGAAAGTTAATACACAAATATATACAAGGCCTTTGGCTGACGATCAAAAGATGTCCCAGATATTTCCTCAGAGGACCACGGAAGAGCATTGAGAGAGATTAAGAAAGCCCAAACCAGTGGAAGGAGCTACTGAAATCACTGGTTGGGAGATTTAAAACGGAGAAGGTGTCCAGTCTATCCCAGCTGGTCTACAGATTCAGTGCAATCCAAAATGAAATCCCATCAGTTGTTTTTAATGGCTACTGACAAACTGATTGATTATGAAAGTGCAGATGACTGATCTCTTTGTAATGAGAAAAAAGAGTTGACAGGCTTACATTGCTGGAAGTCAGGACTTGTTATAAAGGCACAGTGGTTACAGCAACACAAAAATGGCAGGTGACAGGTGAAGGGGCAGACAGGGCAGAACAGAGAGCCCAGTCCCCCGGCGCACAGCCCTAAAGACGCCTCTGCGCTGCCCTGGCGCAGGCTGGCTCTGCAGGCGATGGTCCTGGAGACACTGAGCACATACACGGAGAAAGCACGCGGGCCTCAGCCCCACCTCACAGCATCCACAGAAACAGACCCCCCGCCTCAGCCCCACCTCACACCATCCACAGAAACAGAGCCCCCGCCTCAGCCCCACCTCACACCATCCACAGAAACAGACCCCCCGCCTCAGCCCCCACCTCACACCATCCACAGAAACAGAGCCCCCGCCTCAGCCCCACCTCACACCATCCACAGAAACAGACCCCCCGTGGGTCATAAACCCGAACACAAGAAGCTGCAGTAATAAGAGTGTAGACGGTAACAGGCTCAGGAAGCTCTGACCATAGAGACAGATAGTCAACAGACTTGATTAAAATGAAGAACTTTCACTGGTCAGAAAACCTCATCAGAGGGGTATAAAGTTGAACCACAGTGCTGGAGATAAAATCTGTAATCCCCAGAGCTGACAAAAGGCTGCACTTCAGAACTCCTAAAAATTAACTTAAAAAAAAAAGAGAGACAGCTGAATAGAAAAATGAGCAAACACTTGAAATGGTACTGCAAAAAAAAAAAAAAAAAAAAAATTAAAAAGTTTCCAAACATGATATCATGATCCACCAGGGAAATGCAAATTAAAAACACAACTCTATTTGCATGGCAACATCTTTTAAAACTGGGATAACAAATGGTGTGGGAGATGGAGTAGAAGGAATCTTCGCTCAGCAGGTGTGAGTGTGCAGCACCCGGAGAGAAAGAGTGTGTGCATGGCTGTGATCAGGAAAGACGTATGATTATGAAACAGACGGGAATACAAGGGGAGGCGTGCACACACACCCACGTGTGAAGAAGTGTGTACATGTGTGCAGGAGATGGCACATAAATGTTCCCAGCAGCACTGCCTGTCGTCAAGCAGTTACCCCTAGCTCCATGACACTGAACCAGTAAGCGAGCTGCGTTATCTTCACACAGGACAACCACACGCAACAACACGGATCAATCTCCCTGCAAACGCTGAGCGAGGAGTCTCTCCATGCCCAGGGGAGGCTGGGCACTCCTCCCGTAAGTTCTAAAAGAGTCAAAATTAGCACTGCAGCCAGAGCTCTGACTAGTGGGGACCTGCTGGGAAGTGGGAGCTGACGGACACGCAGTGTCCCAAGCCTGGCTCCTGGCGCTGCCCCTGCTGGACCCTGGCCTGGGGGCTGTGCTCCTGGGGAGATGGGTCTCAGCGTGGGGAGCCCTACCCAGGCCCTGCTGCAGGCTTCACTCAGGGAAGGCTGTTCTCTGTGTAATAGACCACAGGGCTTCAGTAGTGAGGTGTGCTCTGCGTGTGCAACAGACACACGGGGCCTCAGGAGTGAAGTCTGTTTCATGTGTGTAACACGCCCTCAGGGCCTCAGTAGTGAAGTCTGTTCCGCATGTGTAACACGCCCACAGGGCCTCAATAGTGAAGTCTGTTCCACATGTGTAACACGCCCGCAGGGCCTCAGTCACGAAGTTTGCTCCCTATGTTTCACACACCCCATGACTGCATGAACAGATTCCTGAAGCTGAATGGGGTGCGTGTGGCTGCGGATGGGACCCTGCCGTCCCCCGTTCAGCGGCAGGTCTCCTTCTCGAGTTGCTACAGCTGGGATCAGGAGCACTCAGTTGGCGGAGGTGTCTTAAGGACCAGATTACTAATAGCGACCCTGATGAAACGCACAGCACAGCCTGGAGCAGGGGACCCCGGACGTGGTCAGGAACACAGCGACCGCCCGCCCACGACTCCCGCGCAGAGCTGGGCCCTGCGCCGGCACCCACGTCTGCACGACCGTGGACGAAACGAGATGCGCCCTCTCTGTCTGCAAAGTGAGGTCGTGGGGGCTCGGTCCTTTC
>SJYQ01093247.1:2730-41861 GCA_006410935.1 Redunca redunca
TTAAGGATCCCCATATATGTTTGTTTTATTAAATTTATAAGAATTACTTAGAATTTTGGAAAGTTTATTTTGTTAAGATACTGAAGGACTTCAAAATCAATTTAAAATATCCAAGGTATACATGCAGCTTTAAAAGCTTAGAGGCATTTATGTCTACAACTGAGCCCAATTATTAATCAAATGCCTCCTTAAGAGTAATTGACAGTATTTGATAACTTTATAAATATAAGGTTTGTAAATTGAACTTTAAGATAAAACTAAGTATATGACTTTATTAATGTTATAGTAGCTATGCTGTGCTTAGTCATTGTCGTGTCCAACTCTTTGAGACCCCATGGACAGTAGCCCACCAGGCTCCTCTGTCCATGGGGATTCTCCAGGCAAGAATACTGGAGTGGGTTGCCATGCCCTCCTCCAGGGGATCTTCCTGACCCAGGGATTGAACCTGGGTTTCCCCGCATTGCAGGCGGATTCTTTACCAGCTGAGCCCCAAGGGAAGCCCAAGAATACTGGAGTTGGTAGACTATCCCTTCTCCAGGGGATCATCCCAACCCAGGAATCGAACCCAGGGATCTCCTGCATTGCAGGCGGATTCTTTACCAACTGAGCTACCAGGGAAGCCCATATTGTAGCTATGTAACATTAATAAATTAGATGCTAATTTTAAAAAACCAAAGAACCCTCTGAATAACATTTTCTATTTATAAAATCTTCTTGTGAGGGGAGGAAACCTTCCATTAGGGGAAAAAGATAAAACGCTAAGAAAGAAATTGCAGTAAGTAAAGCAGATATTCTAATTGAAAAAGGGGTAGCACCTGCATCCAGCTTACTGGTCTACCTCTTGGCTCCTCTCTTGACTCTGCATGCAAATCCCACCATCCTGTCCCCATCCTCATACAGCCCACTCTCCACCCAGTGGGGACATGAGCAGAGTATCCCCAGGGCAGGTCGGGGGAAAGGTATCCCAAATAGATCACCAGCTCTGAATCCACACAGACCAGAGTGTGAATAACAATTTATGCAAGCTTAGGAAGTGTCTCTGGACCCTGAGGTTCAACTCTCTCATTTCTGTAGCAGGATTTTTTTTAATGCCTATTCAGAGGATTGTAGGGGCTTCCCAGGTTGCACAGTGGTAAAGAACCTCCTGCCAATGCAGGAGAGGCAAGAGATCTGGGTTCGATCCCTGGGTCAGAAAGATCCTCTGGAGAAGGGCATGGCAACCCACTCTAGTAATTCTTGCCTGGAGAATTTCATGGACAGAGGAGCCTGGCAGGCTATACAGTCCGAAGGTCACAAAAAGTCAGACCTGACTGAGCATGCAGGCACACAGCTCAGCATGCAGAGGGTTATTAAGAAAAATAAATGCTATCTGTGTTTTATCAGTTCTTACCACCAGCCACTGAGGGTGTGATTGCCAACAAGACACACCTCAGCCACGGAGAACAGCTAAGGGGAGAGTTGCACGTGTGAACAGGGCTGACCGGTGCCTGCTGAACCTGCACCTCACACGTGAAGGAAATCAACGGGGCCATGGATGTCAGAAAGTTCTGGGCCAGAGAGTGGCAATGCCATCTACTAGCTGTCCAACCATGGGCTCGGCGTCAGCATCCTTTTCTGTAAATGGAGAAAGGTGACCACCATGGAGAGCAGTTGAGGGCATCCAACAAGGATGTGTGTGCCCACATGAGGCTCAGCGCCCAGCATACATGGGAGAATCCCACCTTATAGCATATTCTACATGTTCATGGCTGACTCTTCCCAGCACCACGTCCCTGTATATAAACCCCAGAGTACACAGCTGACACCAGGTCAGCATTGTGTCAACTTCTGAGGACAGGGAGAATTTTGGCATTGCTGCTGGCCAGGAAGCCTGGCGTTCCCTCCTGTACCCATGGCCCTGGCTGACCCCAAGGAACCGGCCATTGGTCTGGAACAAATAAACCACATCTGGTTCTACTCAAAGTTTCTCTCCCTTTCACCTCCTTAAAAGGTAAAACAAAATGCTTCATCCATATTTGCCCACTGCTCACCTCAGTTCCTTTTCTTTCAGAATTTTCTAATGGAGATACTGGTCTGTGACCCTCCTGTCTGCACTTCATTTTCCTGGACACTTCATAACTCCTCATCCACCACGTGCAAGGGGCTGCTCTTTGGCCTAAGGGTGGGCGATGGGTTTTAAGGAGTAATGTGACAGGTACACAGTCCAGAACTCACACCAAATCCCAGCAAGGTACTCCCCAGCAAAGATACTCCTTCTTAGAGCTCCCATTCTTAACCACAAGATTCTCACTCAAGCAACTAAATGTTGAAATGTGGGACTTGAGGAACAAAATTCTCAGCAGTTTTTTATGTCAGAAACATCTTGCCAAGTGTCCCAAGGGGAAGGCAAGGCCCCAGATCATGAAGCTACTTGGACACAGCTGGCGCCTAGCTTTCCATCCTTTCTCCTCTTCTCTTTCCCCCTTTCCACAGAAGAAGTGATCCGATCCCATGCCCAGAAAGGCTGCCCTGGTCCCCTGAACCCTCTGAGGCAGGAAACCATTCTTTCTGTCCAAAGGAACGTCTTAGCTTGGACCTTTGTTTTGCTGTCTGCTTCCAATCACTCTTCTAGCAACTTTACCCAGAATTTCCTCTAAGGAAATTCCCTCTCCACTTTCAGTCCAGGGTGAAACTGACTCCACCCTAGCTGCCAGGGTGAGCCTGGCCAAGGAGAGTGTCTTAGTCATCTCAGAGTTCCATAAAGAAATACCACAGATGGAGTGGCCTCAGTGATAGGAATTTATTTTTTACAGTTCTGGAGGCTGGGAGAAAGTGCTGGGCTCTCCTCCAGCCTTGCAGATGGACACCTTCTCCTCATGTCCTCACCAGGCAGAAAAAAGGGGGGAGCTCTATGGACTCTTCTTTTAAGGGCAGTAATCTCATCACCAGGGCCCCACTCACCCTCATCACTTCATCTANACAAGCACTGCAAACCACATTCCTCACCTTCTCTGAGACCGTCTCTTCCCATGCGAAGCAGGGACGACACTGGTGGTCAGGACTAAGTGAAATAACACATGCAGAGGTCCCAGCAGAGCCCTGGCCCCTCCCTTCCTCCATCCCTCCCAGGGGAAGTCCTCTCACTCCATCTCCGTGGCTTCAAGGAAGAGGATACCAGAGCTGCCAATGAACCAGGATAAACTCTGCCCAGGGCAAAGGATAGCTTCTACAAGTCCCTTCTTGAATTAGATCATAAGTCTGTGTTAGGTTGAAACTGTATTTGTGAGCTGTCAGGAGGGGCTTTTACCCAGTGTTCAGCACTCAGCATGAACAGTAATGAAGAGCTGTATGACTTGGCCTTCCCAGGTGGCTCAGAGGTAAAGAATTTGCCTGCAGTGCAGGAGACGCAGATTCAATCCCTGGATTGAGAAGATCGCCTGGAGAAGGGAATATCCACTCCAGTATTCTTGCCTGGAGCAACCCCACGAATAGAGACGCCTGATCATCTACAGTCTATGGGGTCGCAAAGGGTCGGACATGACTGAACAAGCATGCATATGACTTATTAAACACTGGGCATGAAAAAATGCATCAGGAATTCTCCAGAATCCCCCAGTTATCTCAAATTAATCAGTAATTCTCAGGAATCACTAATTCTCTGGCAACTACACACACACAGGCCCAATCCGGCCAAGTGCCTGTTTGTGTAAATAAAGTTTTATTGGAACACAGCCATGCTCATTCATCCACATATTATCTATGGTTGCTTTCATGCTATAAAGCTAAGCTGGACTGCAAAGACTAAAACATTCATTATCTGGCCGTTTAGAGTTTACCAACCCCTGTTCTAAAAGGAAGTATACCGAAAGCCAACAGTTGCGGTTTGAGCTCTCCAAGATGTGGACTCTGAGAAGAGTGTAGAGTTCAGGATGTTAAACAGGGAGTGTGTCTGGGACCCTGGCCTCTGGAAGGAGAGGAAGGAAGCAGAAGAGGGCACAGCGAGGGGTCAGGTGGCAATGCAAGCCCTGCAGCCTCGGCCAGCTCTACAGGGAATCCTGGAGCAAATGGTCCCACAGAGGGGTCCTGAACTGGCCAAAATAGCTCTGTGTTTGCACTCTGCCTTGATCAGTTATTGGAATCAGGCCACCCCAGAAGGGCATGATGCCAGGCAAGGCAGCTCCCTAAGGGACTGAGTGCTGCAGGCTGTCTGCTGACAACACGCCCGTGCCCGGGTAACAAGTCCTCCCTCCATGGGGACCTGGCACTGCCTTCCGTGCCCTCATCACCTTCCTGCCATGCATCCACCTCAACATCACTGAGTCATTTGAACCCCCCAGGGATGCGGTGCATCCTCAGTGACACCAAGGTCCAAGAGGACTCTCTGCTTTCTGAACGATGAAGGGACTTCCCTGGTACTCCAGTGCTTAAGCTTTCACCTTCCAATGCAGGGGGTGGCGGTTCCATCCTGGCCGGGGAATAAGGTCCTACATGCCTCATGGCCATAAAAGGAAAACACAAAGCAGAAGCAATATAGTACCATTCAATAAGGCTTTAAAATGGTCCACATAAAAAAATCTTTTAAAAAAGATAACAACCAACATATCATCTTCAGTGTATTTTCAGTAACATTCTTGAAAAACTGTATGTCCATAAACTTTCTTGGAAATCATATATGAACATAGGAATGCCATTCTCCAGAAAAGTGGACTTTCTATTTCTATCAGAATAACACTAAGAGTTTTTGATAAAATGATTGGTGAGATCTAAGATATGTAATATAAATATATGATATAAAATATTTTCTATAAAAGGTATAAATGACAGATGAAGTGCAAAAGCTTGCTACTCTTGGTGCAGTAGCAACAGATTTTGAGTCTAAAGACCTGTGTTCAATTCCTCACTTCTCATGTGGACAATCCCTTCACCCTCCAGGGTTTACTTGTCTGTAAGATGAGACCACAGTATTGTACCATGTCTACCCACAGGGTGGTCGCAGGATCAGATGAAATGATGTGTGTGAAACAGTGGCAAAATGTGTAATGTGCTCCAAAAACATCTCATTGTCTATGTTGGTGTTCTGACATCTCCCTAATCTCCTCCATCTCAAAGTTCTTAAATTACATATTCAACTATCTAATAGTTTTCATTCTTTTTTCTGGTCTTACCAAATATTATATATCACAAACATTGTGTCATATGCAAAAAAGAAAACAAGTATTTTTAAATACTTTGTTCATTACTTACAAACATGTACACACACACATATATACACAAACACCAGCCCCCTACACTGTTTCCATCCTGAAACTATCTCAGTGAATAGACAGGTGTGAATATTCACAACTCTTGGCAAAGGATGTTGGAGACAATGTCAGTGGACATTCAAAGTCCCATCTCCTCCATGGTTGGAGAACTCTTATGAATATCTAAAAATCAACAAATCATACGGTTTAGGTGAATTGTATGGTATGAAATTATATCTCGATAAAGACAATTCTTTTGAACTCCCACCTTCTCCCAGTTCTGCTACCAAGAGGTCTCACCACTCTCCGGGAGCCTACTGATTGGGCTAGAACTCTGGGACTCTGTCCCACCACCATTCCCTGCTGTAAGAAACCACAGATCCTCCAGCCTGGGCAGCTGGTAGAAAGATGATCCCACAAGTGATAGCAGTTGCGCAATCTGCTTAATGAGACCTGTAACTTCCACTGGGCAAAATGCACTCCCTCCATTGAGACTCACCCCTAACTCAGACGGGCCTCTGTGCTCTGTGTGATCCAGGGAGGTCTGCTCAAATCTGCAGCCCGGGTCACCAGAGGGACCCGGCCATGGCTGACATCTGTGGGAGCCCATGTGGGAGCTGGGGCTTCTCCCGGGAGAGCCTGGGGGCCCCACATCCCATCTTCCCACAAAGGTCTTTCTGCAACCCTAAGCGCTTCTGAAACAGCACCCAGTGGTGGTCTTCATTTCTGCCCCTTCAGGGATGGGAGCAACAAGTTTTTGTGGGCCTCCCCCCCAAAAAAAAAGAAGAAATCAAGACAGAAAATTTACTTCTTCCCACAGCCACAGGTTCCTGGCTTGACTTGTGTTGCTTACATACAGTGAGGTTGGGTGTTAGAACAGCACAGAGGGCGTCAGGAAAGGCCAAGGATGCCAGCCTGGACTGTGGCCCCCTTGAGTTCAGACATGAACAGAGGAGTGAGGGAGGGATGTGTGGGAGTCAGGAACGTTTCCGATTCCAGCCTCTGACCCTGCCGTTGTCCCCACAGATAGGAAACTCGGCCCGACAACACTGCAAGAGGGGCTTTGAGACAAAGAAGGAAAGGCAGGCATGCTTCCTGGGACCTTTGGGATCCTCAAACCCTTTGAAAGTCCATCTGACAAATTCATCTTTGAGGAGGAAAACAAATTCACAGGACAGAGAGTTCAACTCCGGGCTGAATACCCAGTGCCCATCCCACTATCCACACCCCCTACAAGATGATGGGGCTTGTGGCTTTTGCCTCTCCAGCTCTCTAAACCTTGCCACTTTCACCCTCAGGGAACTGCTTTTTCCGTAATTGTTAGTTTATTCTGGCTTTTTCTTGACGAAAGCTGCTCTCCCTCCGTTTCTGGATGACATCTCACGACCTGAATCAGTAGAAAACATTAGCTTTGCCCTCTGACTCTAAAAGCCTGGCCACAAAGTCAGATTCTCTGCAGATCCCTCCAGCATGAGACTCCTTGTACTCTGCTCCCTGCCACACACAACCGCCCCACACAGACGCTCCCAAGGGAAGGCCGGGCCTGCAAGTATTTCACAGGGAGCCTCTGCAGGCCTCTTTCCTGCTCTAAATCTCTCCAGTTTCTCATGCCCCAACCCCTTTGCTCTCTTCTCTACCTTTTTATCACATTGTATCCAACCACTGTCTCTTCTATTAGGTACTGAGACAGCTAACATCCAATAAGTATTGATAAGTGGGGTGACTGTGAATGATGCCTTCCCATCTTTTTCTTTTTCATTCTTTGTTCTTTGCATTGTCCTCATTACCGACTCCACATTCTATGGCTTTCCAATCGAGATCTCTACCTGCTCCCTGAGACTTTGCAACTTACCTCTTACCTGTCCCATGTTAACCCCCTTTCTCTCAAAGAGGTCTCATATAGGATGAACTTCATTGCTCCCACACTGATGTGAGCTCCTGTTTCCTTTTCCATCCAAGAGTAAATATGTATTGACTACCAACTGTGTCC
The DNA here is from genome assembly GCA_006410935.1 of Redunca redunca. Lineage (NCBI taxonomy): Eukaryota > Metazoa > Chordata > Mammalia > Artiodactyla > Bovidae > Redunca > Redunca redunca. The sequence goes on from SJYQ01093247.1 coordinate 9,943, forward strand.
CAGCAACTGTACGAACAAAACAGATATTTTTAAAAACCCTCAGTTCAATAGAGGTGACATTCCAGTGGTGGAAAACCAACAATAAACAAAGAGATAAACCAGTAAACAATATGCTTAGTAGGAAATAAAGCAGAGTCTTGGAACAGAATGATGAGGAGTTGGTTGGCTAAGCCTTTCCCAAGCCTTAATGAAAACAGTCACTTGTGGGACATCCCCGGTGGCTCATTGGTTAAAGAATCTGCCTTCCAATGCAGGGGACATGGGTTTGATCCCTGGTCAGGGAACTAAGATCCCACGTGCTGTGGCGCCACTAAGCTCATGTGCTGCAACAAAAGATCCCACAGGTCACAACCAAGACCCAACCCAGCCAAATAAAAAAATAAATGTCTTTTTGAAAGAAAAGAAAGTAATAGTCACTTTGTCTTCATGTTTATCAAAGCCTCTTGATCTTTGATGATGGACAAGGATGCATTGAAAGAGCAGATCCACAACCAACACTCCAAAGGGAAGAGAAATGCTGTGTACTTCACCAGCATCAAACCAGACAGGGGATCCTTGTGAAGACCCTGATGCAGAATCTGGAACACAAACGTACTAAATAAATAGCAGCCAAAAAAAAAAAAAAGGGAAGGAAGGGGTGCAGCCATGGGCAAAAGCCGTCTCCTTTGCTCTAGTTTTAGTTTACTCTGTATTATCTGTGCTTTAATCAGGCAGCCCACTGCTTTAACAAGCAACTGACCCTCAGAATGACAAGCTGCTCCTGGCTGAACGCGACATGATAGATACATGGGACAGTTCAGAGAGGAATGCGGGCTGAACTCGACAGCAGTCGGGAGGGCTCACTTTCCTGCCCGGGGCACCTCCTCACTCACTGGTCATCTGTTGCTGATGTTAAGTCTATAAGTTCTGTCTGACTCTTTGCGACCCCATGGACTGCAGCTCACCAAGCTCTTCTGTCCGTGGAGTTTCCCAAGCAAAAATACTGGAGTGGGTTGCCATTTCCTTCTCCAGGGGATCTTCCTGACCCTGGGACTGAGCCTGCATCTCCTGCATCGCCGGCAGATGTTTTACTGTCTCAGCCACCAGGGAAGTCCATGCTTCAGACTGAGATGTTGAGATATTAAATATTCTGTTCGGGCATATAAATTGAGTATAACTCTAAGAACTATTGAGCTTCCCAGGTGGCACTGGTGTTAAAGAACCGCCTGCCAATGCAAGGACATAAGAGACTCGGATTCGATCCCTGGGTCAGGAAGATTCCCTGGAGAAGAAAGGAATAACAACCCACTCTAGTATTCTTGCCTGGAGAATCCCATGGACAGAGGAGCCTGGTGGGCTATGGTCCATAAGGTCTCACAGAGTCGTACACAACTGAGAATTATTGATTGGTAGCATTAGATATTTTTTTCTAAAACTAGGTTTAAGCTGTCTCATAAAGAAACATTTAATTTGCCCATGGGAAAAAGCAGAAAGACAACAGTCTGGAGAAGCAACAAGAGGGCAAGGAGTGACCAGCAGAAGTGGAGCCCTGCCTCAGAGCCAGAGACCATCTGATTGCCTGCCTGGAATGGGAGGGTTTGGGGGATCATTTCCTTAAAGATTCCCAAGAATTACTTGAGGAGGAAAACCTAAAGAAATACTGACCTCTTTGATGGCAATGGGATGGAATGGACTGTTAGATGACTGTCATTTGGGCATTGATAACTTTTTTTTTAGATGGGTAGGATGGTGGGGGGATGGCAAGCAGGTCAAGAAGGAGGGGATATATGTATATATGTGGCTGATTCACTTTGCTGTACAACAGAAACCAACACAGCATTGTAAAGCAATTACATCCCAATTTAAAAAAAAGATGGGGGGAATTCTTTTTCATAGCTTCCCTGAGAGACAGTGCCCACAGCTCCCTCCCCAGCATCTCCCTCCATCCCCAGATGCAGGCATTGGCAACTTCTGAAGGCTGGAGAAGAAGGGAACACCTTAAGTACCAATGGTTCCCGATACTCCTGCACTTCTCTCTCCAGCATCCTTCCTTTCCCTTTCTCATGAGGACAAGAGAAATCAAAGATCTACTAATTTATAGTCTGTACCACCATGTAAATTTGGAAAACTCAGCAGTGGCCACAAGACTGGAAAAGGTCAGTTTTCATTCCAATCCCAAAGAAAGGCAATGCCAAAGAATGTTCAAACTACTGCACAATTGCTCTCATCTCACTCGCTAGTAAAGTAATGCTCAAAATTCTCCAAGCCACAGAGGAATCAGAGATCAAATTGCCAACATCCATTGGATCATCAAAACAGCAAGAGAGTTCCAGAAAAACATCTATTTCTGTTTTATTGACTATTATTGACTATGCCAAAGCCTTTGACTGTGTGGATCACAACCAACTATGGAAAACTCTGAAAGAGTTGGGAATACCAGACCACCTGACCTGCCTCTTGAGAAACCTGTATGTAGGTCAGGAAGCAGCAGTTAGAACTGGACATGGAACAACAGACTAGTTCCAAATAGGGAAAGGAGAACGTCAAGGCTGCATATGGTCACCCTGCTTATTTAACTTCTATGCAGAGTACATAATGAGAAACGCTGAGCTGGATGAAGCACAAGCTGGAATCAAGATTTCCGGGAGAAATATCAATAACCTCTGATACACAGATGACACCACCTTTATGCAGAAAGTGAAGAAGAATTAAAGAGCCTCTTGATGAAAGTGAAAGAGGAGAGTGAAAAAGTTGGCTTAAAGCTCAACATTCAGAAAACAAAGATCATGGCATCTGGTCCCATCACTTCATGGCAAATAGATAGGGAAACAGTGGAAACAGTGACAGACTTTATTTTTTTTGAGCTTCAACATTACTGCAGATGGTGATTGCAGCCATGAAATTAAAAGACACTTACTCCTTGGAAGAAAAGTTATGACCAATCTAGACAGCATATTAAAAAGCAGACACACTACTTTGCCAACAAAGGCCCATCTAGTTAAAGATGTGGTTTTTCCAGTGGCCATGTATGGATGTGAGAGTTGGACTATAAAGAAAGCTGAGCGCCAAAGAATTGATGCTTTTGAACTGTGATGTTGGAGAAAACTCTTGAGAGTCCCTTGGACTGCAAGAAGACCCAACCAGTCCATCCTAAAGGAAATCAGTCCTGAATATTCATTGGAAGGACTGCTGCTGAAGCTGAAACTCCAATATTTTGGCCACCTGATGCGAAGAACTAACTCTTTTGAAAAAACCCTGATGCTGGGAAAGATTGAAGGCAGGAGGAGAAGGGGACAACAGAGGATGAGATGGCTGGATGGCATCACCGACTCAATGGACATGAACATGAGTTGAGTAGGCTCCAGGAGTTGATGATGAACAGGGAAGCCTGGCGAGCTGCAGTCCATGGGGTCGCAAAGAGTCAGACACGACTGAGCGAATGAACTGAACTGAACTGTACTGAACCACCATGTCTTATGCTCTGTAGGTGTTTGTTAAATATTTATTGAGTGAATGGAAGAGACCAACCTCCATCACCAAATACAAAATTAGCCACCTACAGAATAAGAAGGCATGAAAAGGAGAAAGAGGAATTTCATTCAAAGAGCTATTCAGTTTTTGTTCTGGCATTTCTCAAGGGTCCTGATAACCATTCATTTCCTGGTATGTAAACAGAAGTGGGAGCATAGGGGGTGATGGAAGAAAACAGGTGTCAAATATGCATGACAATACTGGTCAAAAGAAGTAAAAGGGACTTTGTCTTTCACTTTTTTTTAATTATAGGAATCTTCAACTTTTATCATGCTAATGTATACCATGGGAAGGTATACTATAGATTACACAGAGTGGTGTTTTCATTTGTATTTAATTACGAGCTACTTTTGGAGAAGAATCTTAATCTTACAAGATCATGTTTCTTGGCTGGATGGTTCCTTGGAACACACTTTGGGAAACACTGGCTTAGTATCATCTGGATTTCCTTTTGGCTCTGAATCATGTGGCTTTTCCTGGCCATCACATAGCCCTCAGACACAGAGAACTCTGTATCCTGTACTCGTTCTCCTTATAAAGCATCTTATGTACATGTAAATCACTGAATGTTCCCAAACATCCTCTGGACTTCTGCATCCCAACTTCACTTCAGGCCTGGACCCCAAGACAGCCCACCATAGTCTTCTCAGAGACCATAGTTCCTTTCCAAGCATCTTACAGAGTCCCTCAACTTTACAACCTATAAAACAGGTTGTTATGTACCCATTTACGCATCAAAAAATCACACACTGAGTACTTCTTGTGTGCAAGGCACTTGGCAGGGGCGAGGGGTGTGGTGTGGTGGAAATAGTTGCATGACACGGATCCTGCCTAAGGATAGTTTGCAAATAAGTGTCACTTCAAATGAATAAGCTTGGGAATGAAATAAACGTGTTTCTGTGGTCTTGGATAAGTTACTCAACCTTTCTATCAGTACCACAACTGTAAATTGGAGGTAATTGGGACTTCCCTGGTGGTCCAGCGGTTAAGAATCTGCCTTCCAAAGCACAGGTTGCTGCTGCTGCTGCTAAGTCACTCAGTCATGTCTGACTCTTTGCAACCCCATAGACTGTAGCCCACCAAGGTCCTCGGTCCATGGGATTCTCCAGGCAAGAATACTGGACTGGGTTGCCATGTCCTTGGTCAGGGAAGTAAGATCCCATATGCCATGCAGGGCAACCAAAAAAGCAAATAACAACAAGTAAAATGGAGATACTTGTATCTCTCTCCATCTTTGCATGTTGATCGAATATAATAAAGTATGTAAAAGTATCCAGGACAAAGAAACCATGGCACTAGAACCTCAATAGCATTAATAGTACAAGAACCTTTAGAACCTACACAGCTGTCTCTCCCAGAAGGAGGTTCATCCTCAACTGCTTCACAGAAACATCTTGAAGCCTGTCAATCGCTGACCCATGGGCTGGGGAGACGGCACTCGCTGCCTGGCCCTCTGTGCACCCTCCTGTCTCCGCACAGCGTGTTAGCTAGGGCAGTCGTGACCCAGGGAGGAATCCCCAGAGCCAAGTCTGGCTGGCTGGTCTCTCCAGTCCTCCAGCCTGGCCCAGCCTTTGTGGTCTGGCCTGGTTCTCACAGTTACTTTCAAACAATTTTCACAGTATTCGTAGGGTATATTTTGTCATTATCTACTTTTGACAAATGAGTAAACCCATGATCTGAGAAAATAACCCTCTTGGCCCAGATCACTCTGCTAATACATGGCAAAGCTCAGATGAGGATTTCACGGGGCCAATGGTCCCTAGCCAAGAAGACAAAGGTGGAGAGTGAGGAGGCTGCTGTCCAGAGAAGGGGCAGGTAGGACCAATGCTAAGATAGAAAGGAGAAGAAAGGACAGGTTCAAGAGACAAGGAAAAGGTAAAGTAGCCATTCCGGGAAATGGAAGGGCCTGGGAATCCTACATACCTGTCAGTTTCCAGCCTTTTCCCAACTCCCTGCTTCAAACCCCTAAAAGAAAATCACGTCGTGTCTAACAGAAGTACACAAACCTCTAGCTCTGACACCATCTCCATTGCCAGACTGGAGAAGGGCACGGCAACCCACTCCAGTATTCTTGCCTGGGGAATCCCATGGACAGAGGAGTCTGGAGGGCTACAGTCCATGGGGTTGCAAAGAGTTGGACAGGACTTACCAGCTAAACAACACCAACAACCATTGCCAAACAGTAGCTTCTATTATATTGATCTGTACACAATCCCTGCCTTCAAAGAGTTAAAGATCTGAAAGGTAGACAAGAGAGACCACAAAAAGGACACCACACCAAAAGTTGTGTCATACTCAGGTAACCTAGATTCCAGGGTAAGTTCTGCCATTGAGTAGTTAATGCAGTCTTGGGCAGGTCACAGAACTTGGTTGGATCTCATTTCCTTCACCCATCACTCATTCATACACATGATCAATAAACATTTTTTCAGTTGTTTACTAGGTGCCAAGGACTGTGTTAGGCACTGGGAAGACAATATCCCGGAACCCATGTTGGGGAAAGGCAAATATCTGTGCATGCATGCTCAGTCCAGTCCAACTCCTTGCAATCCCATGAACTGCAGCCCACCAGCCTCTTCTGTCCGTAGCATTTTCCAGGCAAGAATACTGGAGTGGGTTGCCATTTCCTTCTCCAGGGGATCTTCCCGACCCAGGGATAGAACCTGCATCTCCTGCATCGCGAGTGAATTCTTTATCACTGAGCCACCAGGGAAGCCCAGGCAAACATTCAGACAATCTCAATTCTACAACAGATTCTTCTTCCTCTGCCTCATGACAAGACAGTCACCAACCCTGTCTATTTCACCTCAAAAGCATAACCTGAACCTGGCCTCAGCCCCTGTCCACTACCATACTGATCAAAGCCACAGCTCATACACACGTGGGCCTCTCCTGGGGTGAACCCAGTTTGACAGACTCCACTACCCAAGCAGAAGCCTGGTGAGTCAAGGGAAGGCTGAACCATTGTTGGACATTCTTCCTCGGAGCCCTGCCTGCTGGAGGACGGAGACCAAGTATTCTGGGTAACAGGCATCTTGCATGCAGAACCGAGGAGGCCTTGAGCCTTAAGAAGACATGCTGAAAGATGCCTGAACATGATCTCTGCATTCCAAAGAAACCACAGATTATTAAAAATCACATTATGCTCATAATTGTTTCAAAGGGAGGGGAAGTTAGAAGCCAGAGAGTTTAAGTGTCACAATAACAAAGTTATGTTTCCTGCAGGAATTTTAATAATAAAAGTGTGTTTAATAGTTATAAGTGTTTAGCCGTAAAACCAGTACATTATTAAGTAAATCCAGCCTTTGAGGATTCTGGCTTTTCTGCTCAAGAGGAATAGCTCTTCTTTCCCCCTCCCTCCCAGCGCTATCAGATCACAACTTTTTGTCATTCCTTTGTATGGAAAATAAAAGTGGAAACTCTCAAACAACATATTCCCTCCTGCCCGCCCCCACCCCCNCCCCCTGCCCCACCCCATATGAATCCACTTAGGCAGCAGATAAGGAAACTTGCCTCAGTTTCCTGATCTGTAAAGTGAGGATAGATTAGGACCCGCTTTCAAGAGTTATTAAAGGATTGCATCAATTAATATTTGTAACATGTTTGGAGCAATGTCCAGCCCACAGCAAGTGCTGCATTAGAGGTGTTAAATTACATTAATCACGAGATAGATAAATTACATTCAATCTAATTTCTTTTATGAAAATACTAGTTGTGGGAGAACCACATTAAAGCAGAGAAAGTGAAAGGTAGGAGGTTAGTCTGTCACAGCCGAGCACACAAGTTACAGAAAGAAAGGAAGTCAGAAAGACACCCCCCAAAGACGGTACAGGAGGTCAAATATGCATGCTGCTGAATAGAAATGTTATGTACATTTAACCTATGTGTACCTATATCTACATACACAAGAGTGGAACTCCTTACTGCCCCACTTAAAAACCAGGGACTGAATCTGAGGGAAAAAAAAAAAATGAGAGACTCATTCATTTGCCCTACTTCTCTGTAATAACACACAAGAGGTTATAAACCTCAAATTGGGTCCAGTCCCAGAATTCAGTCAGTAAATTGAAAACAATAAGAACATAAAATGACTGAAATTCTCCATCTGCAGAAATAAACCACTCAGGAGATGGCTGTACATGTGCTGTTGATGGGAGCAGGGGCTTCTCCCCGTTTTCCATCAAGGACAGGATGCCTTACAAATTCAATTAAAGCTACCAAAGACTCCCCCAAGCCCCATCGGAATGACCCCAGGAACACAGGCTGGAATGTGGCTCATGGTAACCTACTCAGCTGAATTGCAATGAATCTGAGGTAATGTGCTGTCATTACAGAGGGTGGGGGTCTGCAGGAGTCAGGAAACTCAGAGTGAGACTCCTGGGGCATCTCCACCCCCGCCCAGGGCTGTTGCTCCATCATCAGACTCCTGGGTTGGAGCCTTCCTGCCAGCATCCCGAGCTGCAGTGGAAGTCTTACCTGTCCCTCTGTGTCCTCGGAGGACCGTCTTCCAACAGTGAGTCCCCTCGCTTGGCTTTGACGGGAACCTCACCCGCTATACTTTAGCAAATCCAATCGGTAATGGAGCCAGTTCTGCAGAGAAGCTGACTGGGTTTGTATCCTGGGTCTCGTCTTCACTGGCTCAAGACATTGAGCAAATGGCATCTGAGTCCCAGGTCCTCATGGACAAGGATGAAAACAGTAATAACCTCATGAGGTTTCCCTTGTGGTTCAGTTGGTAAAGAATCCGCCTGCAAGGCAGGAGACCTAGGTTCAATCCGTGGGTTGGGAAGATCACCTCCAGAAGGAAATGGCTACCCACTCCAGTATTCCTGCCTGGGAAATACTATGGACCGAGGAGTCTGGAAGGTTACAGAGACCATGCGGTCATAAGAGTTGGACTCGACTTAGTCACTAAACCACCGCCACAAGTTGCTGAGGGAGACTAAGCTCAAATAATCCAGAAAATAACAATGCTTTCTGTCTCGTGCCCAATACACTCTTGTGGTTTTTACTGTTGGTTATAACTGGTCATTGTATTGTTACTGCTGGTCTAATTAAACCCTGATTCGTCACCATCATCCTGTTTGAACACCTCTGGATAAACCACTGAAATCTAATTTTTTTTTATTTTATTGAAATGTAATTGATTTACAGTCAGGTGTACAGCAAAGTGATATATATATACATATTCTTTTTTAGATTCTTTTCCATTATAGGTTAATACAAGATATCAACTATAGTTCCCTATGCTATACAGTAGGTCCTTATTGATTATTTTCCATATAGTGGTATTTATGTATTAATCTCATACTGTTAATTTATTTCTCCTCCACCTTTCCCCTTTGGTAACCATAGTTTTTCTTTGTGCATGAATCTATTTCTGTTTTGTAAATAAGCTCATTTGTATCCATTTTTTCTTTAGATTCCACAGATAGGATACCATATATTTGTCTGACTTACTTCACTTAGTATGACTATCTCTAGGCCCATTCATGTTGCTGCAAATGGCACGATCTCATTGTTTTTATGACTAACATTCCATTGTATATATGTACCATATCTTCTTCATTCATTCCTCTGGACATTTAGGTTTCTTCCCTGCCTTGACTATTGTAAATAGGACTACAACAAACACTGGGTGGGGTGCATGTATCTTTTTGAATCAGAGTTTTCATGTTTTCTGGACATATGCCCAGGACTGAGATTGCTGGATCATATGGGAGGTAACTCTACCTTTAGTTTTTAAGGAACCACCATACTATTCCCCAGTGGCTGCACCACCTTACATTCTCATCAACAGTGTAGAAGGGTTCTTGTTACTTCACGCCCTCTCCAGCATTTATTATTTGTAGACTTTCTAATGATGGCCATTCCAACTAGTATGAGAAGTCAGATTCCAGATCTGAAAGGTCATCCATGGGATGCATCTGGAATGACCCCAGGAAAGTTCTGCTCTCCCCGCTTAGGATACTTGTTTATAACTGTTAATGACACCATTAATGTATAGAATGATCCTGTATGCCCAGAAAGAAATGATAACTTTTTTTGACTTTTCATTTTTTACTGCTGCTCCTGCTGCTAAGTCACCTCAGTCGTGTCTGACTCTCTGCGACCCCATAGATGGCAGCCCACCAGGCTCTGCTGTCCCTGGGATTCTCCAGGCGAGAACACTGGAGTGGGTTGCCATTTCCTTCTCCAGTGCATAAAAGTGAAAAGTGAAAGTGAAGTTGCTCAGTCGTGTCCGACTCTTAGCGACCCCATGGACTGCAGCCCACCAGGCTCCTCCATCCATGGGATTTTCCAGGCAAGAGTACTGGAGTGGGGTGCCATTGCCTTCTCCAGCAGCAGCCAATTAACAAAGTTGTGATAATTCAAGAACAGCTAAGGGGCTCAACCACACATACACATGTGTACATTCTCCCCTGGATGAAGTTTGCCCCTCCCATCCAGGCTGTCACATAACATTGAGCAGAGTTCCCTGTGCTTTACAGCGGGTCCTTGTTGGTTATTCATTTTAAATATAGTAGTGTGTCCATGTGACCCCAGGGATTCCTGAGTGGCTCAGATGGTGAAGAATAGCCTGCAATGCAGGAGACGCAGCTTTGATCCTTGGGTCGGGAAGAGCCTCTGGAGGAAGATATGGCAACCCACTCCCATGTTCTTGCATGGGAAATCCCATGGACAGAAGATTCTGGTGAGCTACAGTCATGGGGTCACAAAGAGTCAGACACAGCTGAGCAACTGAGCATGCACGCACACACATGTCCATCCCACACTCTCTAACTACCCCTTCCTCCCATCCTTTCCCCGGGCAACCATAGGTTCATTCTCTAAGTCTGTGAGTCTGTTTCTCATTTGTAAATAAGTTCATCTGTATCAAGAAATGATAACGTTTTGAATAAATACATTTCTGTACAAAATGGAATGTTTGATGTTATAGAATTACCCACAATTGCCTCACAGGGGCCCAGTCTCAGTCCACTTTCTATCATGCAACCATGTAGAAGGGGTTGTTAGAGTCGATTACGGCCTGAGAGGCAAGCTCACCTTCTCACTGTCACAGCTGAGACAGAGAAAACAGCTTTCTGCTTTTTTCTGATTCACGGTCCGATGCTTGTTACCCTGTGCCCCCCGAGTTCACAAACCATTGACGACACAGCAGAACTGCAAAAGGAGCCACTGAGCCGTGGCCTGAAGTTCAGAAGCTCAAGCTTGAACCCACATCCACGGGAGTGACCTCAGGCCAGCTGTTAACCCCTGCCCAGGCCTCCGTCCCTAGTTCTGTAAATGGGACACAGGGTCACTGGCCATTTCTCCTGCTCAAGGTTACGGGGCAGATGGCGCCTAATGAAGCGTGGAGATGCCTTGTGGGCTGTGCCTCTGGACATAGGAGCAAACTTTCTCGAATTAGCAGTAATCACGCCTGGGAGAGACATCCCGAGGCAAATGGTGTTGGATTAGGAGTGGTAACAGGGAGAGCCACAGGAGGACCCCAGAAAGCTTTCTGGAGAAACAGCAGTGATTCCACACATTTTATCTTCTTCCCCAGCTTTCTGTGTCCCCAGCCATTCCTAACACAGAGAAAGGATATCTGAGAACAGGGCTAACGCTTTGCTTGGAAAAGCAGGTGGTAAGTCATAAAGCCATTGAATCTGGGGCCGGGAATGGGAACCACATGGCGGGTCATTCTAATTAACTCTTCACTGGGTTGCACAGGGCTGGGATGTTGGTTCCAAAGTTTTACATTAGACTTGTCCCAGGACGCTCGCTCACCATAGCAACCGAAGTTTACCGCAAAGCAGAAAGGTCTGTATGGGAGGGAGTTAACGGAGTCAGATACAGTTCTGCTAACCACAATTAATTTTTAAAAAGAAGCAGCAGCAGCCAAGTATTTCCTTCCCTGTGCACATCCTTGGGGAGATGTTTCCTGCCCCTCTCCTCCTCACCCCTCCTTCTCTCTCTCTCCGTCCTCCACGCCCCTCCCTCTCCACCTCCCTGAAAACTCCTTTTCTGTGTATCCATTTCTCACCAACTGAAAAAAGTGAGCAAACAAGAGCACTAAGTCCACAAGTGTTCTCCACAAATACTCGTTTCTATCAGCACTGCGAAGGCGGGGCCTCACCAGCTTTGCTCTTTGTGGTTGTGTAGTCGCTAAGTTGTGTCCGACTCTGCGACCCCATGGACTGTAGCCTGCCAGGCTCCTCTGTCCCTGGGATTCTCCAGGAGATGATGTAGGAGTGAGTCGCCATTTCCTCCTCCAGAGGATCTTCCTGACCCAGGGATAGAACCTACATCTCCTGCCTGGCAGGCGGGTTCTTTACCGCTATGCCACCTGGGAAGCCCACCAAACAGCGGTTCAGTAAAGTGTTTTCAGCAAATGAATGAATGAATTGGGCTCCTCCCTCCTTTTGCGGTGGACCATGGGCTTTGTTTATATATATATTATAGTTTCAGCTGTGCTGGGGCTTCATTGTGGCATCCAGGCTCTCTAGTTGCAGCATTCAGGCTAAGCTGCCCCATGGCTTATGTGATCCTAGTTCCCTGACCAAGCTTTGAACCCACATGCTCTGCATTGGAAGGTGGATTCTAAACCACTGGACCACCAAGGAAGTCCCTGGACTGCAGATTTCAATATGATAACTTTATTTCAGAGACGCAGTACAGCAGGTCAGAAACTTACTGGCCAACCTGAGAATCTGAAGACCAAGGGTCCCAATTCAACCCTGCCGCCTACTGTTTTTTGACGTGTGGACGTCAAGTTAATCACTCATGTCTCCTCTCTGAGCTTTATTTTCTTCCTCTGAAAACAAGGGCATCAAGCAAGAAATTCATTAAAGCCTCCTTAGTTCTAATCTCCTCTGAGTGTTTTACCAAAGACCTCGGAGGGAAATAACCCCCTCTCTGTGGGTCAAAAGGCTAGGCCCATGCTATCTTTTCTGACCACAGAAGCGGACCCAGATCAATAAAAGGCAGGGAGTGTCCACTTTCGCTGCACGTCTTACTCAGGTTTACATCTGCTACAATAGGGAGGAAAGCAGGAAACAGGCTCAGCTGTCTGAATAACCACCCCATCTGGGCCAGCCACCCCTAGGCATGCACTTCCTGTCACACTTGCATGACTCTTCCTCTTCCTTCGTTCTTACTGGCGAAACTGTGAACTCCCAAAGAGAGTTAGGAGAGTAAGGAGGTCATGAAATCCTTTCCCCACCTCTAAGAACTTCCTCCTCCAAATTACCCCGGAGAAGTGATTAGATTCTTCACTAAAGCATCATCAAAGAATATTTCACAACCTTTCTGGGCTTTGCACCATGTTCAGAAACAGAAGTGTAGGAAGGTTTCTCTGTGATACGCATGTCAGGCAACATCCTTCAGGCTCTGAAAATTCATTGATTTGCAGAAATCATGGGCTTTGGACTCTTCTGAACAGTGGCAGCTTCTCAGATGGAGCCCTGGGACAAGAACTTGAAGACCTGGTTCACTTTGAGCCCCTTCTTGGGCATCCCTTCCACCACCATTAGCAGCTGAGCTACCTGAGAGGTCAGGGTGGCCAGGCCACAGTTGGGCCCCATGGCTGGGCATCCACCCAGACTCCTGCTCTCAGGTGCTGAGCTGGGTGGAGAGGCATGTTCCCTCCCCTGGCCTGTGTCCATGAACTCCAGACTCTGGGGCGATTGCTTCAGACCAGCCAAGTTAATGTTTAAAGAGCTAATAAATAAATAAATAGGTACTCTCTTGGAGCCAAACTGCCGAAAAGCTCAGAACTTCCTGCCTTCTGAAAGTCCTTTCAGAAAGGGCCTCAACTGGCAGGTCATTAGGGAAAGTGAGATGTGTTCATTGTGCAAAGCTCCCTTTAACCTCAATACTCCTTTGTTCTTGTGGGCATCAACACACTCCTTTTGACATTCTCACTTCCTCTGATAAGAAGTTCTTAGAAGTCACGGAAGCTCAGATCTCCACAATCCTGAAGCAGACCTACAGGAATCCTGGTCATCAGTTGAGCAACCTTGCTCTNCATAAGCTTAATGCACTGGTGCAAATATGACACACCTACCAGCACCTGATAATGAAGTTTAAAAAGTGGCTGCACATCCCTCCCCAACAAGAACCACACCCAAAGCAGATAATGTTCCCTGCCCAAAAGATTACTTCTTCACCACTTGCAACATCAGGTTTATTTACTCCTATCCCACTCCAGTACTCTTGCTTGGAAAATCCCATGGATGGAGGAGGCTGGTGGGCTGTAGTCCATGGGATTGCGAAGTCGGACACGACTGAGCAACTTCACTTTCACTTTTTACTCTCATGCATTGGAGAAGGAAATGGCAACCCACTCTAGTGTTCTTGCCTGGAGAATCCCAGGGACAGAAGAGCCTGGTAGGCTGCCATCTCTGGGGTCACACAGAGTCAGACACGACTGAAGCGACTTAGCAGCAGCAGCAGCATTAAGCCAAGGCAGGCAAACCTTTTCTGTAAAGGGCCAGGTAGTAAATATTCTAGGCTCTGTAGGCCAGTCACATCTTTGTCATATATATATAGCTATTAGTTGGTTATATATATATAATTATATACATTTAAAAGTGTAAAAACCATTCTTAGTTTTTTGGCTGCACCATGCATGTGGGATCCAAGGTGCCCAACCAGAGACTGAACCTGCATCCCCTGCACTGGAAGCATGGAGTCTTAGCCACTGTACTGCCAGTGAAGTGAGTGAGTGAAAGTCACTCAGTCGTGTCCAGCTCTTTGTGACCCCATGGACTATACAGTCCAGGGACTTCTTCAGGCCAGAATACTGGAGTGGGTAGCCTTTTCCTTCTCCAGGGGATCTTCCCAACCCAGGGATTGAACTCAGATTCCCACACTGCAGGCGGATTCTTTACCAGCTGAGCCACAAGGGAAGCCCACTGGACTCCCAGAGAAGTCCCTAAAGAACATTCTTAAGGCTGTCAAAAAGAGTCTCTGCAGATTGGATTTTGCCCAGAGGCTCTTGCCTACCCCTTGTCTAGCGCTCCTCCACTCTCTTCAAGTCTTTGGGTTGGCATGCCCTCACACTTCGAGGATGGATTCTCCTGCTATCTTCTAAATAAAACAGAGCTGTAACACTGATTTGCCTAAGAGCTATAACACGGTTTGTCCAAGACCTGAGAGCTGTGATGTGCCGAGGGCTTTAATGTCCGTCGCTCCAAATCTTTGTTGTGACGAGACAAAGAACCGAGGAACATACACTCGCATGACATCTATGGTGCCGTGACTCGGATTTAACCTGGCTGAAACAACCTCCACATGGAAGAGGCCAAGCACAGCAGGAGCCCACCTCAAAACCTAAGACTTCAAAATCTACACATTAATCAGCCCAACGTGGGAATGGAGCTAGGGAGGGAGCTGGTTTTGGAAACAGATTCCTAGGTCTTAATCCACACCCACTCAGTTGGGATCTTAGGTAAATGCTCCAGCTCCTTGGTGCCTGGGATGGAAGCTATCTACTGCGGACCCTAGAGGCCCTTCTCCAGACTCTGCGCCTCTCCAGCCCCCGAGGGTGATTCACTCCCCTGCTCAGATGTCTTTGTTGAGCAACTCCCATCATGCACCATCCTCCATCTCACCTTTACTTCTGTCTCCCTGCTTACAAATCAATAATGTGCATTTTTTAATAACCCTTTCCAGTAATACTTGATAATTTTATCAATAGCCCTTTCCCTACAAAGCTTGCTGGCAGGACAGTGTTCCCCCAAATGTTGCCTCACCCCATCCTGGTGGATGACATAATTTCTCCTCCACCCCATCCTTGCAACTAGGCTTGCCCCAGCTTCACCCTGGACATGGCCATCCTTGGGCTGAAGGAAAGGACGCAACAGTTACCAGATTTCTGAGTCAGCCTTGAACTTGCTTCAGGAGGGTAGATATCCAGTTCTTTGGAAGTTTTCCTTGATTGCACTTCTGAGTTTCTGGTTCCTCAGGGTCATGGTACATAAACAGGCAACCTACCCCAAGAGTCAGGGTTAAACCTCTGGGTCCTAAGGGAAGGTTATGCACTGCACATAGCAAAAGCAAAGTCAAAAATAAAGGCAACTGGGAATGAAAGCCGAATTTTAGGGGTTTGTGAAGCCAGCGCAGGATTTTGAAAGCAACTGGCAGTCAGTCCTAGATGCAAACTGGATCAAAATGACGCTGAGGTCACTTGGGTGTAACCCACAACCTTAGTGGAGGTGCAGATGCATTGAAGGTTTTCATGGCACTGTTGCTCTCCACATCATTACAATTCTTCACTGGAACATAATACACCAGCTGGGTCAACCATCATCATTTCCAGAACTTTGTCAACAAAAAAGAAGCCTTGACTAAAGGAGTTTTACAGTCAGTTCTAGCTCAGTTTATTCCTGACTCAGATAGGATGGGAGAGAAGCCAGGGCAAGGTTGCAAAGGGTGAGGGAGAGGGAGCCATGGACAGCAGGCACGGTAATATAAAAAAGCTGAGGCCACAGGAGAGAAGATAGGCATCTGTGATTAAAACAATGAGTACTGACCTATTGACCTGGATCTCCCAGGATTCTCCAACAAAGTTCATTAGATGTCAAACAATGGCTGAGTTGCTCTGCTGTTCCCCTGAGAATATCACTACATTGTTAATCAGCTATACTCCAATATAAAATAAAAAGTTTTTTTAAAAAAGATAAGGAGCAAGCCAGTGTATATACAATATGTGTAATAAAAATATATTTTCCTTAAAAAATAAATTTTAAAAAAGAAGCCAAACAAGTTCCCTTTAAATCTGTTATGCAGAAGACTGAACTGTTGGGAGTAGGCTAATCTGGTTTTCTCTCAAGTAAGATGGGGTATTAAAGGAGAGGTAAGAAGGAAGGGATGTTGGAAAAAGTGAGTGGAAAGTTTCAGAAGCCATAACAGTCCATAAAGTGCACTGAACAAATACCGAGTAACCCTTCTTGAAAATAAAACCAAAGAATGTCTGGATGACCTTGGGTTTGGTGAAGACGTTTTAGATACAGCATCAAATGCACAATCCATGAAAGAAAGAAGATAAGCTGGAATTCATTATAATTATAAACTTCTGGTTGTGAAAGACACTGTTGAGAGAATGAGACGACAAGCCACAGTCGGGGAGAAAATATTTGCAAAGGACATGTCTATAAAGGACTGTTATCCAAAACACACCAGGAAACTCTTAAAATCCAACAAGAAGAAAATGAACAATATGATTGAAAATGGGCAAAATACCTGAACAGACACCTCACCACAGAAAATATACTCATGGAAAATAAAAATGTGAAAAGATACTTAACATCATATGTTGTTCAGTTCAGTTCAGTCGCTCAGTCGTGTCCAACTCTTTGCGACCCCATGAACTGCAGCACACCAGGCCTCCCTGTCCATCATCAACTCCCAGAGTTTAACCAAACTCATGTCCATCGAGTCGGTGATGCCATCCAGCCATCTCATCCTCTGTCATCCCCTTCTCCTCCTGCCCCCAATCCCTCCCAGCATCAGAGTCTTTTCCAATGAGTCAACTGTTCGCGTGAGGTGGCCAAAGTACTGGAGCTTCAGCTTTAGCATCAGTCCTTCCAAATGAGCACCCAGGACTGGTCTCCTTTAGAATGGACTGGTTGGATCTCCTTGTAGTCCAAGGGACTCTCAAGAGTCTTCTCCAACACCACAGTTCAAAAGCATCAATTCTTTGGCGCTCAGCTTTCTTCACAGTCCAACTCTCACAGCCATACATGACCGCTGGAAAAGCCATAGCCTTGACTAGACAGACCTTTGTTGGCAAACTAATGTCTCTGCTTTTGAATATGCTATCTAAGTTGGTCATAACTTTCCTTCCAAGGAGTAAGCGTCTTTTAATTTCATGGCTGCAATCACAATCTGCAGTGATTTTGGAGCCCCAAAAAATAAAGTCTGACACTGTTTCCACTGTTTCCCCATCTATTTCCCATGAAGTGATGGGACCAGATGCCATGATCTTCGTTTTCTGAATGTTGAGCTTTAAGCCAACTTTTTCACTCTCCTCTTTCATTTTCATCAAGGGGCTTTTTAGTTCCTCTTCACTTTCTGCCATAAGGGTGGTGTCATCTGCATATCTGAGGTTATAGATCATATGTTGTTAGGAAATTTCAAATTAAAGCAATGATGAAAATACTGCTGCACACCTATATTAGAATGAACAGACCCCAGAACACTGACACCACCAAATGCCGATGTGGACGTGGAACAACAGAAACTCATTCATTGCTGGTGGGAATGCAAAGTGGTACAGATGTGTTGGAAGACACTTCAGCAATTTCCTTTTTTTTCTTTCATTTTTATTGAGATACAGTTGGCAAGGAACACTGTATAAGTTTAAAGGCACAGCATAATGACGACTTACATCTGCTGTAAAATGATTACCTTAGTGAGTTTAGTTAACACACATCATCTTGTCATTGTTTGGTTACTAAATTGTGTCCGACTTTTAGGACTGTAGCCCTCCAGGCTCTTCTCTCCATGGGATTCTTCAGGAAAGAATACTGGAGTGGGTTGCCATGCCGTCCAGGGGATCTTCCCCACCCGGGGATGGAACTCACTTCTCTTGCATTGCAGGTGAGTTCTTTTCCACTAGTGCCACCTGGGAAGACCTACATCATCTCATATTGACACATTAAAAAAAAAAAAAAAAAAGGTTTTTTCTTCTGTGGTGAGAACTTTTACTTTCTTAGCAACTTTCAAATACACCACACAGCAATGCTAACTATTGTTATCTGTTGTACACTACATACCTGGAATATATTTATAACAGTAAACTTGTGCCTTTTGGTTGCTTTCATCCAATTCTCTCACTCCCTACCCCTGACGGTTTCTTACAAAACTAAGCATATTTTTACTATACATATGATCCAGCAATCGTGCTCCTTGGTACTTATCCAAATAAACTGAAAATTTCTGTCCACAAAAAAACCTGCACACAGATATTTAAAACAACTTTATTCACAACTGCTAAAACTTGGGAGCAATTAAAATATCCTTTGGTAGGCTGAATGGACTAAACAAACTGGTCCATCCAAACAATGGAATATTACTCAGCACTAAAAAGAAATGAACTATCAAGCCATAAGAAGACACAGGAAACTTAAATACACATTAGTAAGTGAAAGACGCCAATCTGAAAAGGCTACCTACTGCATAATTCCAACTCTGTGACACTCTGGAAAAGGAAAAACGAGGTAGAGAATAAAAAATCAGAGTCGGGAAGGCAGGTAATAAGGGGTGAGGAAGGAGGAATGAGTAGGTGGAACTGAAATCATGCGGAGGATTTTTAGGGCAGTGAAACCATTCTGTGTGATACTATAATGATGGTACCGTGTTATTATATATCTGTCGAAACTCATGGAATTTTTTGCCAAAGAGTGGACTGTATCAGAGGTCCCCAACCTTTTGGGCACCAGGGACTGATTTCATGGAAGACAATTTTTCCCCAGACCTGGGTTGACTGGGTGAGGGGCAGGGGATGGTTTGGGGATGATTCAAGGCATTACATTTATTGGGCACTTTATTTCTAATCTAATGCTGCCACTGATCTGACAGGAGGTACCAACCCACAGCCTGGAGGCTGGGGACCCCTGAACCCACGTAATATAAACCACAGAGTGTGAGTGGCGATGGCTGTCACTGCAGGCTCATTGACTCTAACAGGTGCATCCCTTGATGGAGGATGTTAACAGCAGGGAGACTGTGTATATGGAGGCAGGAAGCATGTGGAAAATCTCTGTACTTTCTGCTCAACTTTGCTATGAATATAAAACTGCTGTAAAAAATAAAATCTGTTCACAGGGCACTACCACCTTCAACCATACTGAAGGAAATGGATTGGATTTTTTTGAAGTCAAGTGTGCATCTCCCAAAATGATGGTAAATTCCAGCTGGATAAGAAGTTTATACTTCTTGAACTATCAGCCAGAACCAGGCCATAACAGAGCCCTGTGAATATGTGTAGAATGGCAGACTTATCCTGAACCTCGCTTGTGCAGCACCGACATGAGGCTGCATGATGCGGCTTGCCGTTGCCGCCACCATCCTGGTGTTCATCAGCCCGGATCAGTCACGAGGAAACGGAGGCGCAAGCCCATCCCGGGCTCCTGTCATTCCAGGACTTGTCCAGAGCCAAGAAACCCAGGTTACAAACACACCTGCTGACAAGGCCCAGAGCCTTGGGAGATCTCTGCCCCTTGCACTGCTGTCGCTCCCCTCATCAAACCTACCAGCCAATGCCATCAGCGCCATCTGCCACAAAGACCCAGCATCTGACCCCTTCCTTCATCTCAGCCGCCGCCTCCCCAGTCCTGGTCGCCAGCATTCCTGCCTTGACAACCACAGCAGCCCCTGCAGGCTCCCAGCCCCACCCTGGAGCCCCCCATCTCACCCAGAGAAGAATCCGATACTCTACCTACCCTGGCTGTAAGAACCTGCGTGGTCACGGTGCAGGACCCTCTCTGACCTCACCCGGGCCTGACGACCCCTCCCCAGCCCACCAGCCTCCTTGCTGCCTGCAGACACACCGGGAGCACTCTCCTCCAGGCCTCCCTGTTCCCTATACCCAGACACCCCTCCCCCAGAGGTCCTCCCCTGCCACTCAGGTCTCCACTCAGAGGTCACTCATATAAAAAGGACACCTCCTGCACCCTGTACAAGCTCAAGCGCCTGCCCTGCTGCCGCTGCCGCGGCCTCTCCACCCTCCCTCCCTCCCCAGTGGCGTGTTGTGTGTACACTCGTTTTGTTGTGTTGTCTTCTTCCCCTGCTGGAATGTAAGCTTCATCAGAGAGTGTCTGCTGCTCATGCCCAGGACCTAGACTGTGCAGGGCATGTGGTCTGAGTCTGATGAATGTTGGATGGAAGAAAAAAAGGGAGAGAGGATGGGGAAAAAAGGAAAGGGAGGATGGGGAGGAGAAGGGGGGAGGGAGGCGGGAGGGAGGGAGGCAAGCTAGCTTCTCCCATGAAGTCACTGTTGGCCCCATCTCCCAGGACTCCTACCACCTGCTCACCACCCCGAAAGTCTTCTGAACATCACAAAAGAATAATAAGCCACTCTCTTTGTCCCCAAGAATCTGTCTTGTGAGCAATGAGAAAACATGCTAAAACCAACGGAATGAATGATAGAAGCAATTCACTGTGCTGAAGAGACTCCAGAGCTAAATATCCGTGAACACAGACCAGAGTGGTGGGAACCAGAAAAGAAAGAAAACTACACGGAAACCAGATACGGTGATAAAGCCTCAACTGCCTGTCCTACAGAGCAGGTCCTCCATAAAGAGTCAGACACACTGTATCATGTTCTCTGAATTGGTTCTGCGGAAATTTGCCCAAATCTTTCTCAAGTGCACATTACCCACAGCTTCAGGAGTGTCCAATGACTTAAAAATCTCTGAGCTCCTTATTCTCATCAACCTATAAATTCAGTCTCCCCCATCAAGCCCTCCCCTAACCCTTCTCTCTTTTTCAGGGGAGGGGCAAGGGAGCACGTCTTCCTATGCCTTCTTTGATTCCATTACTTATGTTTTACTCATCTTTTTTAACTTCCCCATTTAATCCCAATAATCCTTTCTTCTTCTCTTCACTTATTTTTTTAAAGACTTTTGTTGTCGTTGTTGTTGTTTTTTAAATTGGCCACACCATGCAGCTCGTGGGATCTTAGTTCCCCACCTGGGGGTGGAACCTGTGCCCTCCACTGTGGAAGCACAGAGTCCTAACCACCAGACCACTGGGGAAGTTCCACTCTCCACTCACTTTTAATCTTCTTTTTGTCTCAGGCAGTCTTCAGTTCGTCTTCTTTTCCTTACCTATTTCTTCTGGACTTTCCGGCACAGAGGTTTGGATTTATAGCTCACCTCACTGCCCCATGTTTAATCACTGCAAAGCATCCTTGCCAAAAGCATTCGATTACAGGGAGAAAAAGCAGTGCCTTCCCTCATCGGCCTGCATCCCACGTACTAGGTGAAGGACGCAGCTACTAAATCATTCCTCCGCGTTCTCAGGTGACCAAACCGGCAGAGGTGGCCAGCCGCCGTGCTCCCCTGCCGCTCCATCACCCGCCCACCCGTCAGCCTGTAAACCCAGGCCAGGATTTCAATTCAGCGCTGCTCCTTGGCGAAAAGGTGACTGGACCTGCCCAGTGGAACGGCACACGTGAAGGAATGTTCTCCTGGCAGACAAAACCATGTGCCCGGTTTGGACCCAGCATCGGGGTTATATGCGGCCAGCAGAGAAGTTGGGCCTCATCACAGACAAAAACCCAAGGGGCCACCCATGTCAGGAGGCACCCACCACTTCCGCCCCCAAGACTGAGTGATGGGAAGTCTGTCCCCCACAAACTGAAAGTGCCAAGAGTTCCAGAAACACAGAAGGGGTCGGGCAGATGGCACCGATTAATCTACCGTCAAGGGCTGAAGAACTGAAAGATAAAGGGTGAAACGCAAGAAAGGTAATGGAGGAAAAGTCAACACACAAGAAGCCCGTGTGGCTTTAGCTTGACTGTGAGGGTCTCTATGGGAAAATGCACTTGTTGGAGACACAGCTGGCTTTCATTAGAGCCTAAAAGAGTTCAAAAATAAACACAGCCCCCCTTCTTGCCACCCCAAATTCAGTGCACATTCGATGCTAACAGAACGGACACCCAGGCTTAAAAGTCAAATCATCTGAAACCCCTGCCACGGAGAATTGTTGTTCAAATGGTTTATTCCTTTGGAGGCCACTAACTAAAACAATAACAACTTTCATGTCAAATTCCAGGAAATAAAGGATAGACAATAAAGAAAGGGTGTTGTTTTTTTTTTTCCCCCAAATGCAAACAAATGAATTAGTGCTGTGGGGCTGAAGGGAAGCCGAACAAATTAGGCCTGAGGGCGCCCACCAGCCCGCCTACCCTGCTGACCGCCTCCCGGGCGCCTTCTCTGTGAGAGTACAGAAGTGGTCCGGGTTGGGGGACAAATATGTAACAAAAGATGTAGGCCCACCCAGAAGATGTGGGAGCCTGCTGGGAGGATTACAAACACTGGCCCAGGGCCAAGCCCTGCCTCCCTTCCCCCAGCTACAGAAAGGAAGGGAAATCGCCAACCCAGACCTCGTGGGCACGTCCCCCCACCATCAAGAGTGGTTTTTAGGCCAGAATAATGCCTGTCATTGTGTCTGCAGAGTCTTGGGTTGGGAACTACATTTAAAAATCATTAGTTTTTCAAACCCGCTCTCCATTACCACATCAGAGCATCTCCATCAGTGAGAGCATGGCCTGCTTTGTTGGACACACAGTAAATATTTGTCATTAGAATTAATTAACTGTGCTAAAGAGGCCCGTGGCCAGCATCGTCCAAACACAGCCTTTCAGCTTCCCACTGAGAAAAAGCCTATTCTTAAACCACAGGCTCTAACCCAGCATCTGAAAAAATGGTATGTGAGTCGTGAGATGGGCTGTGCTAAAAAGCAGATGCCTCAGGACAAACAACCCACCCACCCAATCAAGAAGGATGGGTTTGAAATAGCTTCTTGTGAAGGTGAACTCATTTCTGTCCGCTTATTGTATAGAGGTGACGACTGACAACAGGAGGTGTTCAAAGACCTCCTGAGAACAAACGGTAACCAGGAGATCAGCCCTTACATCTCCTTAGCCGGTTTTCATTAAGAAAATCTTATAGTTGGGTTCAAACAGTAAAACTGTTATTCCTCACTAGCCCCCACTTAGAACCAAATGCTTCCTTCGACCTCTGCCTCGCGTAAACCCTCCACTTTCTGGGACATCTCCTCCCCACACCTGCTTCCTGAGGGCACTTAGGAAATCCCAATGTCCACAGACAAGCAGAATGACCAAACAAGGACAGGAGGCCAGCTGACTTGCTGGTCACAGGACTCATGGAATTGAAGGACAGAGCTGACTGCTGTCAGGGTGTCCAACATGGGGGCGTGGAAGAAGCCAGAGCAGGGATCAGCAGTAAGACAGCAGAATATGAGACTCAGCGATAGAAAATGAACCTCCAGTGGTCCGGCATGAACTCGAGTGTTGCCGCACCGCACGTAAACCAAGACTTCTCTCCCTGGATTTGCCCAGCTGCCATCTGCTGGTTTGATACCTGGAGTTCTGCTCAGCTGGGCTTCTTGTCTTTTGGTTGCATCACTCATCACCTTTCACCATGAGCTTCATCACAGACCGTCTGGGCCAACTATGATGAGAAACACCCTAGCCTACTGACTCCTGTTGCTTCTCGAGGGCTGTGGCTATACTTGTTGCTGTTTAGTAGCTAAGTCACTTCCGACTCTTTGTGACCCCTGGACTGTAGCCACCAGGCTCCTCTGACCATGGGATTCTCCAGGTAAGAATACTGGAGTGGGTGGCAATTCCCTTCTCCATGGGATCTTCCAGATCCAGGGATCAAATCTGGGTCTTTGGCATTATAGGCAGATTCTTTACCATCTGAGCCAACTAATCACCACCACCACCACCCACCCCCCACACACACGAAATTATATTTAGACAAAGCAAGATATTAGGTTATGTTGAAATCAGATTTCATTGCACAATTGCATAGATGCATTTCATATTGATGAAATTCATACTTTCTGGCTTTTTTGTGTTAATTGTGGCTGCCCAGCCCCTTGGGAGCCAAGAAAGATCCTTCCATTTAGGATTGCAGCAGCCAAAGCATTTCCAGTGGAGGCGCAATGATGGTGGAAATAAACCACCAGGTGATCTTCGAGTTCTTCTTTCCTGGTTTGTTATCCCAAACTTTGTTACTTCAACATTCAGAGAAAAATGACTTATTGCCAATGAAAAAGAGGTTTAATCAGCAGCCTCTACATTCTTACCTGACAGTTGGACCTTATCTACTGTCACTACATCACCACCATTTATGTTCTTAAGATATAAAAATCTAGACTGTCCCATGCCGTGCTGGTTTACATTGACAACAATCTTCTCCCACCTTGCCCCCAAAATTATTTTTAGCAAAAACTTCAAACAGTTTTATCCCTAGCATCATGTAAAGCATTTCCACATGTCTTCATAAATAGCAACTAAACATTAAAATATTTGGGCTTTGTTTTACATGTGTGTATTTAAAAGTAATGAATAAATTCCATATATATGTGTTAGTATACTGCATTGGTGTTTTTCTTTCTGGCTTACTTCACTCTGTATAATCGGCTCCAGTTCCGTCCGTCTCATTAGAACTGATTCAAATATATTCTTTTTAATGGCTGAGTAATATTCCATTGTGTATATGGATGAGATGGGAGAATGGCATTGAAACATGTATACTATCATGTAAGAAAGGAATCGCCAGTCTATGTCCGATGCAGGATACACGATGCTAGGGGCAGATGCACGGGGATGACCCAGAGAGATGTTATGGGGAGGGAGGTGGGAGGGGGGTTCATGTTTGGGAACGCACGTACACCCGTGGTGGATTGATGTCAATGTATGGAAAAACCATTACAGTATTGTAAAGCAAAATAAAGTTAAAATAAAAATTAAAAAAAAAGTAAAGAATAGATTGCGAGTAGGTAGGGCTCTTGGTTGAAGACATCTGTCTTTTTTTGATAATCTGGCTCATTGTATTCATCGATTAAATAGGGAAGGCGGGTGAAACTCAAAGAGTTTCCAACCTGCCAAAGCTCAAGATATGAAGTCATTAAGCTGGAGCTCTTTGGTCTGGAGCCTAGCCGGTCACTTCTGAGGGAGTGTCCCAGAGCACTACTGAAGACCCGTCTATGCCAATGTTCTGTGAGCATTTCTCCACCAGAAATTTCTATGATCCATCTGTCTCCTCAGTACCTCCACTTGGGTAAGAAGAGGATGTAAACTGTTCAGAGGACCAAATGAAGTACCCAAAAGCCACACTTGTTACTAGTTCATTAAAGCAAGCATGAGATCCATTTTGTCTCCCCATAACTCAGCGTTCTGTCTGAAGAATGAAGAAGCTATGGGGCCAGTGAGGATCTGAATGGCTACTGATGTTGGTGAAATGTATTCCTTAATGGTTCCTTAAATCATTCTTTTAATGGTTTCATTACGATTCTCACCAGGTGGCACAGTGGTAAAGAATCCACCTCCCACCATAGGAGATGCAGGAGGTGCAGGCTTCATCCTTGGGTTGGGACGATCTCCTGGAAAAGGAAATGGCAATCTTGCCTGGAGAATCCCTTGGATAGAAGAGCCTGGCAGGCTACAGTCCATGGGGTGGCAGACACGACTGAGCAATTGAACACACACACACACGACTCCACCACCCCCGCTCCTAATACTGGAATGTCTGGGCAGAGTTATAGACACAGTCAAGGAGGAAAAAGGTGATGTCAGAAGAGGCAGAGTGAGCTGGGGTCAGAAGACAAGATGGGGCAGGAAGTAGAAATCCCAGAATCCGATAGGAAGCAGTAATGAGATGGCTCCAACTGGTCTACTCAGGCCTCCTCTGTGCCAATTTGATTGGACACAGTTTCAAAGCAAGAAAGAAAATGCCAATGGAAACCAAAATAAACGATAAAGAGCAAGCTTTCCAAATGGGTGGGCAGGGATCTGGCCTCCTGGCAGGGGCAGAGGCCAGAAGCCCGGGGAACCTGTCCCCAAACCAGCTGAGCCCTCTCTGCCCCTGCAGCCACTCCTTCCCACGGAGCTCAGCTGCACTCTCCACACCCTGAACTCATTTGGGGGATTTTTTGGAGGGAGTCTGGCAAATTAGTACACAAAAGGAATCAAAGAGGAGAAGGGGAAAAAATAAAATCATTTCTTCAGCATAAAAAATTATCCTTTGACTTTAGCCAAAGAATTTTTAAGCTCTATTCAGTCGTAAAATCTGTTCTCATGCCACCCACATTTCGCATTCCTCCCTCCACTCGTGCTGCAGCCCCTCCTCTCCCCCAGCTCCAGGTCCCCCACCCTCCCCCCCATCACCCCTCATCTGCCACCCCGAACTCAAACCCAAGCATCCATCCGAAGCAGACATGAGGACCCAACAAAAACACATTCCCTCTTGATGGGCATGGGTTTGAGCAAGCTCCAGGAGATGGTGAAGGACAGGGAAGCCTGGCGTGCCGCAGTCCTTGGGGTCACAAAGAGTCAGGCATGAGTTAGTGACTGGACAACAATTTGCACATATTCGTGTTTGTATATACACACATACAGCTAGCACCATTCCTCACTAAAACTGTTTTTAATATCCCACAGAGATGTCAGCCGTGGCACCAGCTTGCCCCACACCCTCTCCCAGTGAAACTGACAAGGCTCAGCTCCTGTTTTGGGGTAGCCATAGGGGATGGTTACTGGTAACCACACTGGACCCATAGCTCATTGGACCCAGAGTCGCTAATAAAAGGGCAATGACAATGACCCTGAGTGTGGTCAAGTAACTAGGAAGTTGGACATATTCATTTATTTCTTACAAATTGTAGCTGGGGGGCTTGCTGCTGCTGCTGCTAAGTCGCTTTAGTCGTATTCGACTCTTCACGACCCCATGGACTGCCCACCAGGCTCCTCCATCCATGGGATTTTCCATGAAAGAGCACTGGAGTGGGTTGCCATTCAGGGGCTTGTGAAGTCACTCAGTCGTCTCTGACTGTTTGCAACCCCGTGGACAGTAGTCTGCACCAGGCTCCTCCATCCATGGGATTTTCTAGGCAAGAGTACTGGAGTGGGTTGCCATTTCTTTCTCCAGGGAACCTTCCCTACCCAGGGATCAAACCCAGGTCTCCCGCATTGTAGTCAAATGCTTTACCATCTGAACCACCAGGGAAGTCACCTTCCTTGGTGACTTAGGCAAGATTGAGGGGCTTAGGCAAGATTTATTTCACTCTCACGGTCATCCCTGGGGTGGGCTGTGAGTCTGACTAAAAAGTTCCACTTCACATACCCTTGGACTGACTCTGTTACCCTCTTGCCTAAGCCTTTTTCATTGAAGGAGCAAGTGCCAGAAGATAAGCTTCTGAAACAAGTCAGGTTCTGGGGGCAGCATTCCCACCAGCCCTGGAGAGCTTTCACACAGATCTTTGTCCAGGAACGAGCCGGTTCAGTCTGCAGAAGGAAGTGTGATAATGCCGGAATGTGGCTCCGGGTCTCGGGTCTTCATCCCCCAGGGAAGGGAGGAAAAGCAGAGCTAAAGGTCACGAGTAGTTGGGATTTGATAATGCCATCTGCCCCTGATGCTGAAGTCACACGTGTTGACCGGGCTCGGAACTCTGGGCTCTCTGCGACCCACAAAGCCTTAAGCTGAAAGGTGGGCTGTAGTTCTGGTCTTCAGGTGACCAGGAACTTCTTCATAATGCTAACATCTGTACACTTTAAAAAAAAAGTCAGATAAAAGCACAACCCGAGAGTTGTGAGTCGAGTTTTATTGGGGGCAACATGAGGACTGCAGCCCAGGAGCCAGCACCTCAGACAGCTCTGAAAGACTGCTCCAAAGAGGTCCTGGGGAAGGACAATATATATGTGATTCTGGTGAAGGGAGAGTACATGCAGTCAAGCACATATTTTTTCCAGAAGATTTCTGCTGGTCTCGTGAAGCTTTCTGCTAGTCATGGGAAACAGCAGTCACCATGAAAGGTTTTAGTGCTTTGCTAGATTTGAGGAGATACAAGAGTCAGGCTCATAAAATCAGCTCCTGAAAATATCTAACTATCTGAAAACCTGTCCTGCCAGTTTTTCCCCAAGCACAGAGGGCCTCATTTCTGCTCTCCACCCTGAACTCCCCTCAGGGCGTATTGAAGGCCAGCAGCTGCAGCAGCACGTGATCTAATCTTTGCAGAGGGAGATGGCAAGTGCCCATGTGAAGTTGACACATCCCAGTGATTCAGGAACCACTGCCTCCCCAAACTAAGATCCCACATGCTGCAGGGCAATGATGACCTGGCACAGCCCAACAAATTAATTAACTAAATTTTAAAAATATATGTGTATATTTTCAAAAAAGAAAGATGAATGATCTCAGACCATTTTATGGAAAGTCAGATTTTCTCATTATAGTCACCTTGAGAATGTGACCTGTTAAACCAGAAAGGGAATGTTACACCCCTCCTCTTTTCCCCCTTTCGAGGCAAACTGATTTTATAAAGAGACTTACCTCTGACCTTTGGAGAAGTCTGGACACTTGTGAAATTTTGTCCTTTCTGTGTTTGGAACGGCCATAGCTTCTGCTAACGAAACCTAAAGTCTGCGGGGTTTTCTAAACCCCCTATGTCGTGCCAGCTTTGGCAAGCTCCCTAGACCTAATGAAGAGATAACGTGGAGAGGAAGGACATTTGAAAGGTGGCAGAAAGGCATGGATAAACGATGCATGTTCATTTTAACACATTCGTCTTGCACTATCCACACGGAACATTTTCCTGGAGAGAGCAACCATGAGATGTAAAGACCTGAGAATGAGTTTCACCCCCTCTTCCTTCTTCCATTCACCAGTGGCTGGATTAGGAAATAACCAACTGGGTGAAGATCAAGTGGCAAGAAGGAAAAGGAAGCAAAGCAAGGGTCGGTATAATCTACCCCCTGCCCCTGCAGCACCCGACTGCTCCGACAAATTAGGAGGGACCCTTTGAAAGATGATTGTTGAGACTTCCCTGGTGGTCCACTGGTTAAGAAGCTGCCTTCCAATGCAGGAGGCGTGGGTTCCAACCCTGACTGGGAAACTAAGATCCCACATGCTGCAGGCGCCACGATGACCTGGCACAGCCCAACAAATTAATTAACTAAATTTTAAAAATATATGTGTATATTTTCAAACAAGAAAGATGAATGATCTCAGACCATTTTATGGAAAGTCAGATTTTCTCATTATAGTTAATCAGTACAAGTACTGTTAGAATTCCACAGAGGCTCAAAATCCACATCTTCAAGCACGTTCCCCAACCATCTCTTCTGATTCTAGGAGGTAAGCCCACGGTCAAGTGAACAAGATTCATCAAAAGATCAAGAGAGAAAGAGAGAAGGAAGGAAGGAGGGAGGGAGGGAAGGAGGGAGGCAAGCAGAAAACCTGACTCTGAGGTTTTCTTAACTTGGTCCCAACCAATGAGAGTGTGGTTTATACCGCTTGTCAAGGCAGAGAAAAGCTGAAAAAGTCAGAGACTGACTAAGTGATCGTGTGCCTCCTGCCCAGCTGTGATGTCTAGTCTAAGGCAAGAAGAGCCTGCCGGCAGTAATTTGTCAGTGGAAGGGAATCTTCTTTAGAGTTAAGCAGTTGCATCTCTTTTCATTCAAAGAAAAACGGTGTTCATTTTCCAGAGAAAAGACCAATCAAGAATTCAAGAAGTGGATGCTCCCAAGACTGAGGGAGAAAGCCGCTTAGTCATGCAGGCTTTAGAACTGCTATGGAAGCAGAGAACAGCACTGAGAGCAAAGGTCTTTGAGAGCCAGACCCAGAAGGTCAAAGAGCGTGGGAGATACTTGTCTTTTGGGGCCACCCATCCAAGCACTCTCCTAATGGGGGAAGAAATCCCAGATTAGGTGAAAAACGGGCCTCCTTCCTTAGGGAGCTACACCCGGAGCTGAACTTACTCCGCCACAAGGTCCTCTGACGAAGCAGGAAATGGAGAAGAATATTCACAAAGTTCTCTCCCAGGCCCAAGATTCTGTGAAACGTTTCAGTTTTCCCTCACGAATCCCACTTAACACCAGTATCAGCCAGAGCTAACGTCTACTGAACAGGTGGACAAGCCAGCCCTGCTCAGCACTGCGTCTACCTTCTTTATCTATGGGTTCCACAGTCACGGATTCACCCAACTGCGGATTGACAACATTCACACACACACACACACACACCATACACCACACACAAATTCCAGAAAATTCCAAAAAGTGACACTTGAATTTGTCATTCACTGGCTAGTATTTACATAGTCTTTACATTGTATTTAAACCATTTATGTAGTGTTTACCTTGTATTTACAAGAAATTGCATAGTATTTACACAGACTTTACTTTTGGGGGCTCCAAAATCACTGCAGATGGTGACTGCAGTCATGAAATTAAAAGACGCTTGCTCTTTGGAAGAAAAGTTATGACCAACCTAGACAGCATACTAAAAAGCAGAGACATTATTTTGCCAACAAAGGTGCGTCTAGCCAAAGCTATGGTTTTTCCAGGAGTCATGTATGGCTGTGAGAATTGGACTATAAAGAAAGCTGAGCACAGAAGAATTAATGCTTTTGAACTGTGGTGTTGGAGAAGACTTTCGAGAGTCTCTTGGAGAGCAAGGAGATCCAACCAGTTCATCCTAAAGGAAATCAGTCCTGAATATTCATTGGAAGGACTGATGCTGAAGCTGAAACTCCAATACTTTGGCCACCTGATGTAAAGAACTGACTCATTTGAAAAGACCCTGCTACTGGGAAAGATTGAAGATCGGAGGAGAAGGGGACAACAGAGGATGAGATGGCTGGATGGCATCACCGACTCAATGAACATGGACATGAGTTTGAGTAAACTCCAGGAGTTGGTGATGGACAGGGAGGCCTAGCATGTTGCAGTCCATGGGGTCGCAAAGAGTCAGACACAACTGAGCGACTGGACTGAACTGAACACTGTATTGGATATTGTAAGTAATCTAGAGATGATTTAAAGTGTGTGGGAGGGTGTGTGGAGGTTATATTCAAATACCGCACTGCTTTATACCAGGCACTGGAAGATCTGTAGATTTTGGTGTCCATGGGGGTCAGGAGCCAATGCCCCACAGACACCGAGAGATGCTGCATAGAGGTATGTCGTTCAAACCTATCAAACCCTTATCAGTGTGTTCGCAGAGAGCTGTACAGTAGCCAAGTACTCGGTCTCACAGGGACCAGGACAGGGCCGGATGAACGTATGGAGTGGCCTGAAAACAAGGCAGCCAAGTGCAGCCAAGTAATTGGATGAGGATTTGTTTGTTTGTTTGTTTGCCAGAAGAGATGAGGAACAAGCCAGCGGAGAAGTGGGAAGGGAGGTCACAGTTTTTGAACGTTCCTCTGTGAATCCTCACAAAACTACATAGGCAAGGCCTGGTTGTCCCCATTTTACTGGGAGGAAAGCCAAGACCCAGAGAAGTGAGGGAATTCACCCAGGGTTCGCCCGATGGAGGCCAAGTCCCAAAGCCCAGGTCTGTTTGGTTACGGAGCTGGGCCCCCAGGGTGAGGCAGGTGTGACTGGAGAGCACAGTCCCTGGAGTCAAACCTCTGAACTACATGTTTCCTGGGGCCTGTTATCCTAAAGGAAGTGAGGAGTCTGTAAGCAATCCAACCACACAGGCAATCAAAGCAAGCTTGCTGTTTCCCAGGGGCCCTCTTGGGTTCTCTACATGGACCTACCAAGGCTGAGAATCACACAGGCTAAAAGAGCCCAGGATCTGGAGGCCAAGAACCTGAATGCAAGGCCCCCATCCACACTTTGCTGGCTAGTGATCTCGGGACTTTGGAAACTGTAAAGCATG
>SJYQ01093248.1:7135-32693 GCA_006410935.1 Redunca redunca
AATAAATTTAAAAATATTTTATTTTTTCTAATGGCAGAAACAGAAGAGGAACTAAAGAGCCTCTTGATGAAGGTGAAAGAGGAGAGTGAAAAAGCTGGCTTAAAGCTCAACATTCAGAAAACAAAGATTATGGCACCTGGTCCCATCACTTCATGGCAAATAATAGATGGGGAAAAAGTGGAAGCAGTGATAGATTTTATTTTCTTGGGCTCCAAAATCACTGCAGATGGTGACTGCAGCCATGAAATTAAAAGACATTTGCTCCTTGGAAGAAAAGCTATGACAAACCTAGACAGCATATTAAAATGCAGAGACGTTACTCTGCCGACAAAGGTCCATCTAGTCAAAGCTATGGTTTTTCCAGTAGTCATGTACTGGATGTGAGAGGTGGACCATAAAGAAAGCTGAGTGCCAAAGAACTGATGCTTTCGAACTGTGGTGTTGGAGAAGACTCTTGAAAGTCTGTTGGAGAGCAAGATCAAACCAGTGAATCCTAAAGGAAATCAACCCTGAATATTCACTGGGAGTGGGAATATTCACTGACGGTGAGTATTCACTGATGCTGAAGCTAAAGCTCCAATACTTTGGCCACCTGATTCGAAGAGCCAACTCACTGGCAGACTCTGATGCTGGGACAGATAGGGCAGGAAGACAAGGGAGCAACAGAGGATGAGATGGTTAGACGGCATCATGGACTCAATGCACATGAGTCTGAGCAAACTCCGGGAGACAGTGGAGGACAGCGAAGCCTGGAGTGCTGCAGTTCATGGGGTTGCAAAGAGTCGAACACAACTGACCGACTGAACAAGGACAAGGATTTTTTTTTCTAGCAGCATCACGCAACTTGTGGGATTTTAGTTCCTAGACCAGGGATCGAATCCAGCCCCTCAGCAGTGAGTGCAGAGTCCCATCCACTGGACCGCCAGGGAATCCCCCTGAACATCTGTCTTGCTGATATCTGTCTTCCCACTAGCCTAGAACATGTGGGCCTCGGTGAAGGTTAGGGGTTCTGATGGGTGGCCCCGGAGGAAGGCATCCTTTCAGGCAAGGGAACAACTCAATAGTGTCGGGCCAATTTACTAAACACCCGGCATTTTCAGAGCCAGGGGAGGAATGGGGCAGACCTGGGGCAGCAGCCCCGCTCCATCTCCGGGTGCGGCTTCCGCCTGTTCAGACTCCGCTCTGAGGAGCAGGCGAAGCCTGTCCCCGAGGGCTGCCTCGGAAATCTCAGGAAGCCTGAGAAGGA
Organism: Redunca redunca; assembly: GCA_006410935.1. NCBI lineage: Eukaryota > Metazoa > Chordata > Mammalia > Artiodactyla > Bovidae > Redunca > Redunca redunca. Next base: position 8,382 of record SJYQ01093248.1, read on the forward strand.
ATGGAATGATGGTCGGTGGAGCCCATTCGCTCACCTTCAGTCTTGCCCCAGAAAAGAAAAGAGAGTGAAGTTGCTCAGTTGTGTCTGACTCTTTGTGACCCCATGGACTGTAGCCTACCAAGTTCCTCCATCCGTGGGATTTTCTAGGCAAGAGTGCTGGAGTGGGTTGCCATTTCCTTCTCCAGGGGATCTTCCCGACCCAGGGATCAAACCCAGGTCTCCAGCATTGCAGGCAGACGCTTTACCCTCTGAGCCACCAGGGAGGCCCTCAGTCTTGCCCCAAGCCCCACCAAAATGGACAGAAAGAAGAGTGGCAAAACCTTGGAAGCCAAAAGTCAGGTGGGTGAGTGGCCACTGACTTCACCCACAGCTAGAGCTGGTTCCAAGTCCCGCTGTGGGGGAGCTGAGGGGCCGCCCCTGACTGTGCAGACCCCCAAAGCCCTCCCATCCACACCAGGCCCACCTCTCTTCCCCCGCCCTGGCCCAGGAGGAGGAGGGCTCACTACTTTCTGGTGTATTGAAACCTCCTCATGTCAACCCAATGAACTAAGGTGTGTGACTCCAGGTGGCAGAGCCAGCCAAGGACGGAGGGACCCGGCCAAAGAAAGGCATGAACCGTGGGCAGACGGCGACTGTGTGGATGAGCCTGAGAGCAACATGCTAAGGGAAGGGAACAGGCCCCACGGTGTCTGATTCCATTTCTGTGACATACAGAACAGGCAAGCCCACAGAGACAAAAAGCAGATCTGGGTTGTCCGGTGCTGGGGAAGAGGGGATAGGAGTGACTGTTTATGGGGCCAGGGTTTCCTGCCGAGGCGAGGAGAAGGATCTGCAACTGACAATAGAGACGATTGCACAATACTGTGGATGGACCTAACTGCAGCTAAGCTATAGGCAGGCGCCAAAATGGTAAAATGATACATCTTATGTGTATTTTCTCCCTCTCTCTCTCTCTCAAACACACATCCAGGAATTGAGGGGCCAGGGTTGGAGTCCAGCCTTCAAATTCAAGGCCAGGACCCCCTAAGAGGGCCAGAGGGGATGGTGGGGCAGGTGGCAGACAGCCTTGCGTCTGGACACAGCTGTGCACCCTGCACTCTCCCTCAGCCTTCCGACCCCAGCTTTTTTTTCATTATGATTTTTATGATTTTAATTTATTTTGGCTGCGCTGTTTCTTTGTTGCTGCAGCTTCTCTCTAGTCCTGGTGTCAGGGGGCTGCCGTCTAGCTGCAGCGCGAGGGTTTCTCACTGCGGTGGCTTCTCGGGTTGTGGGGTCTGGGGTCCGGGGGCCCGGTAGCTGTGGCTCCCGGGCTCCAGGGCACAGGCTCAGTAGTTGCAACGCACAGGCTGAGCTGCCACCCCAGCTCTTGCCTGGACATGGTCTGTGATGGAGCGGCCTGGGTGCCAGGCACGACTGTCACCCTGAGAGGAGCGCCTGGGCCTGAGCGCCCGCCAGTGCGCCCCGCGTGGTAGACGCACCGGCACTGTCTGGCCCCGGCCTCCTCTCTCGCTCACCCTCTGTGATCTCAGGCTGGCTCGTGGCCTTAAAGAACACCTCTACCCGATGACTCCCAAGTGTGTCTCCAGCAGAAACTCGCCCCTCAAGCCCGGCCGCCCGCTCCAGGACTGTCCGGTGGCCCTTGGGCATCGTGCCCTGCCCCCCCTCCCCTGGGGACTGGCACCTCTTCTCCCATGCGCTCACTTCTCAACTTTGGAGGCACCTTGCTTGGCTTCTCTCCTCCTCAAACTCCACACCCACCATCCGCTCTGCCCCCAGGCGGGTGCAGAATCCAGCCTCCGCTGGTTCCTCCAGGGTCCCTGCCCGGGAGGAGACCTGTCACCTCTCACCTGGACTGTTACAACTGGCTTCTTGGCCTCTGCCAGAGGAAGATGGTGAAAACAGAAACCAGATCGTGTCATTCCCCTGCTCTAAACCTTCCCCGGGCTGCCCTAGGGGCTCAGACGGTAAAGAATCTGCTTGCAGTGCAGGCCATCTGGGGTTGACCTCTGGGTCAGGAAGATCCCCTGGGGAAGGGAATGGCTACCCACTCCAGTATTCTTGTCTGGAGAATCCCATGGACTGAGTAGCCTGGCGGGCTATCGTCCACGGGTTCGCAGAGTCAGACACCACAACTGAGTGACTAACACTTGCACTTTTCAGACCCTCCAGGGGCTCCCACCTTATTCAGAATGGAAGCAAAGGCTTTCCAGTGGCTCGGAAGGCCGCACCCAAGCAGGCCTCTGGGGCTTCCTGGGCCCTGTCTTGTCACCTGGCCTCCTCTCTGTCGCCACTTGGCTGTCACCCCACTATCCTTCCTGCTGCTCCTCGAACAAACCAAGCTTGCCCAGCCCTCAGGGCCTTGGCAGCTGCTGTTCTCTGTGCCAGGAGTGCTCTTCCCCGAGAGACCCCCTCAGCTCACTCCTTACCTCCTCCAGATCTGACCGCCCTTTTGAAACTGGCCACCCTCCACCCAACACACTTTTTCATTTGCACACGTCATCAGCTGGTGTGTTTTTGCCGAAAAAGGTCCATCTAGTCAAAGCCATGTTTTTTCCAGTAGTCATGTTCGGATGTGAGAGTTGGACCATCAAGAAGGCTGAATGCCAAAGAATTGATGCTTTCGAACTATGATGCTGGAGAATCCTCTTGAGAGTCCATTGGATAGCAGAGAGGTCAAACCAGTCAATCCTAAAGGAAATCAACACTGAATATTCATTGGAAGGACTGAGGCTGAAGCCAACACTCCAATACTTTGGCCACCTGATGTGAAGAACTGACTCATTGGAAAAGACCCTGATGCTGGGAAAGATTGAAGGTGGGAGGAGAAGGGAGTAACAGAGGATGAGTTGGTTGTATAGCATTACCGACTCAATGGATGTGAGTTTGAGCAAGTTCCAGGAGTTGGTGATGGACAGGGAAGCCTGGCATGCTGCATTCCATGGGGTTGCAAGGAGTTGGACATGACTGAGCGACTGAACCGCAGATAACACTGTCTGGCTCACGCTTAGGATGACAGCCTCTTGAGGGCAAGTATTCCTGTGTTTTTTGTTCACTTTGTTTCTCCAGAACCTAGAGCAGTGCCTGGCATACAGTGGGCTTCCGTAAGTATCAGATAAGTGGATGAATCTCTTTACGGTGAGGACACCAGGCCCGGAGGGGCAGAACAGTGCAGCTGTGACCAGCAGCCCCAGGGTTTCCTTCAGGCGCCTCTCGGGCTCCCAGATCCCTCCAGCCCACGGCGCTTATTATTTCTGTTAGTAGCCGCCTGTATGCAAGACGGAGTGTTCTCACAGCGTCTTCTTGCTGAGAAGGCAAATATTCAAAAATACTTTGACAATGACATTCTCCACTTCCCCGAGGCTGTGTGAGATGCCAAAAATGATGTGACTAATTAGCGGCACCGACTCCCCGCACATCCTGGCATCTGTGTCTCTCGGGGAGAGGGCATAGTGGCCAAGACTCTCTGGATGCTGCCAGGGGACCCCCGAGGCAGAGGGCGGTGGAGTTTGAACCTGGGCCAAGACTGGCTACACTAGGGCTGCCCTGAGAGCCCCTGAGCCCATCCCTGGGGCTCTCTGGCCTCAGTTTCCCCATCTGTAAAATAAGAGGCTTCTGCCTCAGCTTCAGGTCCAAATGGGACCTGTTCAGCTACAGGATGCTCTGACGCCATGTGCCAGCGCTGGTGAGGCTTGAGTGGTTTCATCTGAACCTCAGAGACTTGAGCCCCTTTCACTTAAGCCCGCTCTCAGCCTCGTTCACTTTATTCACGTATTTTTACATTTAGTTTTGGCTGCACTGAGTCTTCGTTGCTCTGTGGGCTTTCTCCGGTCGCGCCAAGCGGGGGCTCCTCTCTAGGTGCGGTGCTCGGGCTTCTTACCGCGGTGACTTCTTTAGTTGCAGAACACAGGCTCTAGTCACGTGGGCTTCAGTAGTTGTGGCAAACGACCTCAGTTGCGTGTGGGATCTTCCCAGACCAGGGATCGAACCCATGCCCCCTGCCTTCCTGCACCACCAGGGAAGTCCACAGCCTCCTTCACTCTTTAGCTGTGCTGTGGGATCCTAGTTCCCTGACCAGGAATTGAACCCAGGCCCTGACAGGGAGAGGGGAGAGTCCTAACCACCAGTGAGTATGAGTGAAAGTCACTCAGTTGAGTCCGAGTGGGACCCCATGTTGAGTCTCTTTGGGACCCCATGGACTGTACAGTCCAAGGAATTCTCCAGGCCAGAATACTGGAGTGGGGTGGCCTTTCCCTTCTCCAGGGGCTCTTCCCAACCCAGGGATCAAACCCAGGTCTCCTGCATTGCAGGCAGATTCCTTACCAGCTGAGGCACAAGGGAAGCCCTAACCACTAGACCACCAGGGAATTCCCATCAGCCTCTGTCCCTCTTCCCAAGAGCTCCACACCCCAAGAGCGCCCCGCTGAGCCAAGTGCCAGAGACACAGCGACAGGGTCTCCCATCAAGGTTAGCTCCCTCCTGGTCCCAGTCCCCTTGAGACCAGGCTCTATTTGGCCCTCGCAGCACCACAGGAGGCCTCCAGCACAGGGGTCATTGCTCCCACTTGACAGATGTGCAAAATGAGGCCCTGAGAGAGGAAGGGACTTGTTTGTTCCAGACCACACAGGAAGCTGGGCAGGTGGAACCAGACCTTGAACCTGTGCTTCTGAGTGCTGGTCCAGGACTTGCATCTGGACACCCCCAAGGAGCGCCAAGAAGGGGCCTCAAAAGCTGGGAAGGGGCCCCTGTTCTCAGTCAAAGACAGATCACAGACTCCACCAGGCTCGGGGCCGTGGAGAACGGCCAGAGGGGCTGGCCCTGGCCAAGACCACAGTGAGAGCTGGAGCACCGCAAAGATCAGTTTCGTCAAGACATTCCTCTGCTCAAGACCCTTCCGTGGCTCCTGCTCCTCAGCCACACAGGCCTCCTTCCCTAGTGTCACCCTCAGCCTCCTGTGTCCCTTGTCACCCCCCACCTGGCTGCAGCAGACGGTGTCCAGGTCCCTCCAGGTTCCAAACGGGTCCCCATCTTGGGACCTTGGCTGGGGCTGGGATCCCCTGGGGAGCACCCTTCCACCCCCAACCTGGTCTCATTTTCTTTCCTCCTTAGTGGCCCTTAGGCCATGCCAGCACTCCCTCCCTTGGGCCCAGAGATCAGGAGGACAAGATCCCCACCCTCCAGAAGCTCAGATTTGCGGAAGCAAATACATCTATGAAAAATCAGAATGTCGGGCTGGTTTAGTCGCTTGAGACCCCACGCACTGCAGCCTGCCAGGCTCCTCTGTCCACGGGATTCTCCAGGCAAGAATACTGCAGTGGTTGCCATATCCTTCATCCAGGGGATCTTCCCGACCCAGGGATCGAACCCAGGTCTCCATTGCAGGCAGATTCTTTACCAACTGAGCTACAAGGGCAGAATACAACAAGGCGAAGGCACCTTAGGAGCGAAGAAGCCGACAGCTGTGGCAGCTTCTGATCCTCCCCCAGGGCCAAGAGAGGCTGCAGCATTCCCAAACTGAGAAGAGCTGGAAGAGCATTCCCGGAGCGAGGAACAGCCTGTGCTCAGGCCTGGGAGTGAAAGAATGTGACTTGTTCCTGGAAAATCACCCACCACATCCCAAGCCCGGTTCTGTGTAAAGATGTGGTGGCCGAAGAAGCTGAGGAACATGAGGACTCTGAATGCCAGGCAAAGGGTCGGGCTTCATCCCCCAGGACAGGAGTGAGCAGACCAACCCAAAGGCGCTACATCTAGCCCATCACCGGTGTTCGTACAGCCCATGAGCTGAGAATGGTTTCACTTTTTTTAAAATTATCTAATTAGTTAATTGATGTGGCTGCGTCAGGCCTCAGCTGCATCACCGGCAGTCTTGGTGGCATCGTGCGGGATCTTTCACTGCAGCACGTGGAGTCCCTCGTTGTAACTCATGGGGTCAGTAGTTGCACCGAGGCAAGTGGGGTCTTAGTTCCCCGACTGGGGGTGGAACCCGAGTCGCCTGCATTGCAAGGATTCTTAACCACTGGACCACTGGGAAGGCTCTGTTTCCACTTTGGCTATTTACTTTTTTAAATGGTTGGAAAAATCAAGAGAGTCTGAAATTCAAGTTTCAATTTCTATAAATAACATTTTATTGGAACACAGTCACGCCCACTTGTTTGCATATTGCATGCAGCTGCTTTTCACACAAAGATAGAGTTGGTTCAGAGGCTCCCCCCGCCCACTGCAAAGCCTGAACTATTTGCTATCCGATGCTTCCCAAAACGTCTGCCCATCCCTGTTTTAGGAATTGGCAGTGGTTCCCATAGGGGGTTCTAGGAAACTCAGCCCATGAGATGCTCTGGGAGAAAAGGGTTTCCCAGGCAAGTAAATCTGGGCTCCTCTGCCTGCTGCACCCCACTCTCTCCAGAGAGGGACAGAGAGCAATAGCGCAGTAAAGGCACTGAGAAGTCCTGCAGGAAAGGACACTATTCAACTGCTGAGTCATCAGAGATGTTCCAAGATATTGGAATCCTCTCCTTCCAGGCTCAGGGGAAGACTTCGCATCTCCTTGGAGGGAGGCATGGCTGGGGAACAAGCTGTGCCACTGAGATGCAAAGCGATGCGTTCCAAGTGGAAGCTTTAAGAGCCAGTGGGTGAGTGAATACTTCCTCTCCACTTCCCCTCACACCCGGCTTGGCCACCAGTGTGGCTCCAACAGCCTGGGTCCTGGACTGAAGAGACTTGGAGCAGAGACCGTGCCAGCCCGTGATGGACGTGAAACAAGACCAAGAAAATGTCCCTTGCTGTTTTGTGCCTCTAACAAATGAAGGCGGTGGAGGGGCATATGGCAAAACTCACTGGGTTGTGAACCTAAAGAATAAAGTCTAATTTAAAAAAAAAAAAAAAAAAGGCAGTGCATACGACCCAGAAATTCCAGTCCTGGGCATATATCTAAGTTGAAAAGATGTAAGCACCCCAATATTCATAGCCATACTATTTACAATGGCCAAGAGCTCAGTCGGTAAAGAATCTGCCTGCAGGGCAGGAGACCTGGGTTTGATCCCTGGGTTGGGAAGATCCCCTGGAGAAGGAACTGGCAACCCACCCCAGTATTCTTGCCTGGAGAATCCCAAGGATAGAGGAGCCTGGCAGGTTACAGTCCGTGGGGTCGCAGAGTCAGACACAACTTAGTGACTACACCGCCACCACCGCCAAGACATGGAAGCAACCGAAATGTTCACCGACAGACAAAGGAGCAGAGCTGTGGCACGTAGCCGTGATGAAGAATGAGATAATGCTGCTCACAGCAACATGAATGGACCTAGAGGTTATCATACTAAACGAAGCAAGTCAGAGGAAAACAAACATCACATGGTACTACTTATATGTGAAGAGTGAAAGTGAAAGGCAGGCGTGTCTGACTCTTTGCGACCCCATGGACTATGCAGTCCCTGGAATGCTCCAGGCCAGAATACTGGAGTGAGTAGCCTATCCTTTCTCCGGGGGATCTTCCTAGGGATCGACCCCGAGGTCTCCTGCCTTGCAGGTGGATTCTTTACCAACTGAGCTATCAGGGAAGCTCTTTACTTATATGTGGCATCTAAAATATGATACAAATGAATTTATTTACAAAACTGAAACAGTCACAGACAGGGGGAACAAAACCAATGTTTACCAAAGAGGAAAGAGGGAGAGAGATAAATTAGGAGATTAAGATTAGCAGATACAAACTATTATGTATAAAATAGATGGAACTTCCATGGTGGTTCAATGGCTAAGACTCTGAGATCCTAAAGCAGGGGGCTCAAGTTCGATACCTGGTCAGGGAATTAGGTTTCACATGCCACCAACAAAGATCGAAGACCCCATGTGCTACAACTAAGACCTGGCATGGCCAAATAAATAAATATTAAATTTAAAAATAAAATAGACAAACAACAAGGTCCTAATATATAGTACAAGGAATTATATTCAATATCGTGTAATAAACCATAATGGAAAAAACTATGAAAAAGATATATATATACATATATGGACCATCTTGCAGTAAATCAGAAATTAATATTTTATAAATCAACTATAATTAAAAATTTTAAAAATTGAAAATGGGTAGAGGATCTGAATAGATGTCACTCCAAAGAAGATATATAAATAGCCAATAAACACATCAAAAAATGCTCATCAGTTAGATAGGGGAATGCAAAACCACAGTGAGGTTCCACACCCAGAAGGATGGCTTTCACTAAAAAGACAGACAATACCAAGCGTTGGCAGGAAATGAAGAAACTAGAACCCTCATACACTGTTGGTGGGAATGTGAAATAGTACAGTCACTTAGAAAAGCATTTGGGCAGTTTCTCAAAATGTTAAACATAGAGTTACTGTAAGACCCAGAAATCCCATTTCTAGGTCTACACCCCAGATAAATGAAAACTTAGGTCTACGAAAATCTTGTACCCAAATGGTCACAACTGTATTATTCATAAAAGTTAAAACATAGAAAGTACTTCGGAGAAGGCAATAGCAAGCCACTCCAGTACTCTTGCCTAGAAAATCCCATGGACGGAGGAACCTGGTAGGCTGCAGTCCGTGGGGTCATGAAGAGTCAGACACGATTGAGCGTCTTCACTTTCACGAATTGGAGAAGGCAGTGGCAACCCACTCCAGTGCTCTTGCCTGGAGAATCCCAGGGACGGGGGAGCCTGGTGGGCTGCAGTCTATGGGGTCGCACAGTCAGACGAGACTGAAGTGACTTAGCAGCAGCAGCAGCAGCAAAAAGAACTTAGTGTCTATCAGCTGATGAATGGATAAGCAAAATGTTTTCTACCCATATGATGGAATATTACTCAATCATTAAAAGGAACAAAGTACACCACGGGTTAACCTTCAAATTATGGTAAGAAATTAGCTACAAAAGGCAACATACAAGGTTCCATTTATACGAAATATTCAGAATAGATAAAGCTATCCAGGCAGAAAGATTAGTGGTTGCCAGGAGCTGGGAGTAGGGAGTGGGTTAATGGAGACAGATTACCAGTGCGTTTAAGGTTGCTTTTGGGGGTGATGAAAACATTCTAAAATTGTTTATGGTGATGTTACACAGCTCTGTGAGTGCACTAACTGAATGGTACGTTCCAGGTGGGGAATTCTATGGTATCTCAAAAAACCTTCTAGATTTTTAAAACTCTGTAGGCAAAAAGGAAAAATAAAAAAGAATCTGAGGTTGCTTATTAGTATCACATATCCTAGCCCATCCTGTATAATATAATTCAGAGAGAGGAAAGGACTTGCCCAGACCTCACGGCTGGTGGGCGGCAGGGCTGGCCACCCAACCCCTTGCCGCATTCCCCTGGCGGTGGAACGGAGACTGTGACCCTGGTGGTCCCGGACCTTGGGTCTTCTGGTGGCCTGGTGCCTGGGCAGCCCCCTTCTATTCCCCATCTCCCACCCTGGAGGACAGCTGTGGCTCCCTAGAGAGACTGCCTGGCAGCTGCTATGCAGGGGGCAGCTGGATCCCCAAATATAATCACAGCCAAGGTGGAACATTTCTGCCAAGAACACAGAGCCACTCTTCTCTTCCACTCTTCTCTTGAGCTCCATGCGGGGCTGAGGGAACCACAGCCCCCTCCCCAGAGCCATTCCCAGAGGTTTCACCAGGGCTGCAGTTTTCATGGGACACATGGGCCCACCTCTTAAGTGCCTCCCATCCCGAGCACAGCCTCAGTCATTCATTAATCGAGGGTCTGCACCATGCGGTCCTGAATTGGGTACTGGGGGCAGCACTGCATCCCCTGGACACCCTCCTTGTCCTGGAGGCCACCCTACCAGTTACTGGGCCTCCACCAGACCCTCCGGTCCAGCCCCAGTTACATGACCATGGCTGGTCCCAGCCCCGAACATCTGGTGACTCCCAGACACTTCCAGGCCAAAGCAAGCTCCTCAGCCTAGCATTCAAGGCCCTTCGAGGTCTGGTCCCTGCCTCTCCCATCACGTGAATGCCCAGGGCTCCTGCAAAAGGAACCTGATCCCAAGCTGTTCTTGGAATGGCCCCTAGCTGATCCCATCCCTCCCTTTTGTTCACTGCGTTCCCTTGCCTGGAATGCCCTTCCCTAGCCTGTCTGGTTGGTCCAAGTCTCTGCTGCTGGAGGCTAAGTAGGAGGGAAACGGAGAGCAGAGAGGCCCCTGGCCCTGTCTCTGGCTGGGGCAGGTGCAGGGACGCCAACGAGGTGGTTGCCAAGGCTCCACTCATCAGAGTCAGCCCAGGTGAGCTCTTGCCAAGTGCTCCACGGGTTAGCCCGCTGCCTCCCGTGAAGCCATCATCTGTCATCGTCCCCCTTGTGCACAGGAGTAGTCAGAAGTCACCTGCTCAGTGCCACGCGCGTGAGACAGCGGCAGAGCGGGGACTTGAACCCAAGCAGAGCTGGACTCTGGCGCTGCCTTCTGAACCGCAGTGCCCCTTCCCTGCCTGAAGGAGCCACCTGGCTGCGGCCCCAGCTCTGGCTCCACTTGCAGCCTCAGGCCACATCATTTCCTGTTGGAGGGCCTCAGTGTCCCCATCCTCACCGAGGGGAGGAGGATCCTGCCTCCCTACTCAGAGGACAGTTTCTATCAGGTGGTCCCACAAATACACCAGGCCCAGAGGGGCAGAGACAGGGACCCCACAGAGAACCGTGTCCTCTCCCTGGCTGCTGAGGGGACAGACCAGCAAAGGGACTGTGCCACCAGGGTGGGTAATAGTGCTGTCTGGATATATACAGTGCTTTGTATCCAAGAGGTCACTAATGAGAACCCACGGTGGTGGGGGCAGGAGAGAAGGCACAATCTGTTTATAGGGCACATGCTAACCTGCAAAATGTATTCCAGTATACATTAGGTGCTAGTGGGGAAGAATCCGCCTGCCAATGCAGGAGACGCAGGAGACTCGAGTTCAATCCTGATTTGGATCCCCTGGAGTAGGAAATGGCTACCCCACTCCAGTATTCTTGCCTGGAAAATTCCATGGACAGAGGAGCCTGGTGGGCTACAGTTCATGGGGCTGCAAACAGTCAGACACAACTGAGCGACTGAGCACCATACATTAGGTCCAGACAAATACTGTGTGATTCCTAGAACAGATTCATAGTCAGAAAGTACACTAGGAGATGCCCGGGGCTGGGGGTGGGGAGGGGCAACGAGGAGTTGGTGTTTAACGAGCGCGGAGTTTCAGCTTGAAAGAAGTATAACTGTTGGCTGCTCAGCAGTGTCCCACTCTGTGACTCCATGGTCTGCAGCCCACCAGGCTCCAGGCTCCTCTGAGCCACTGGTAAGGTTAGGGGAGAAAAATTCAGGAGATGGATGATGGTGAGAGCTGCACAACAGTATGAATGTCCTTAGTGTCACCCAACTGTGCAGTGAAATATGGTTAAAATAGTATGTTTTGTATGATGTGACTTTTGTTGCTGTTATTTAGTCGCTAAGTCTTGGCTGACTCTTTTGTGAGCCCACGACTTTTACCACACACACACACACATTTTTAAAAGCGCTGTGTGGATCCACGAGGGGGTTGGAGGAGGGGAGATGTGAACTGAGGGGTAAGGGACAATCAAAGGTTTGCCAGGCAGCCAAGGGTGCGAAGGACACCCCAGGCTTTGGGAGGCAGGAGAGGGTCAGTGTGAAGCCTCTGCCCTCGGGCACCCTGCAGCTGGAGAGGGCAGTCCCACGGTGGGAGCTGGGCTGAGGCTTGGGGCAGCATTCCTGCTGGCCTGCCTCTGGGGCCCTGAGCTCCCGAGCAGCAGGCGTGGGTGGGCCTCTGTGATGACCCCCCATGCCGGGAGTGACCTCTCACCCCTCACTCTTCACTGCTCATTTAGGAAGGCCTCTCCGCTCCAGCCCCTCCCTGCTGGTCACACACAAGGGGAGGGGCTGGGGTCAGCCCACAGCGTTAGGTGAGGAACAAGCTCAGGTCTCCTCCTGGTCCCCTCTGCTGGGTCCTGGGGCTGGGGGCTCCGGGAGGCAGGGCCCAGGCCCAGCCCTCACTGGGACCAGGCCCTTGGCTTGGAGTCTATTCCAAGGGGACTGGGCACAGAAGACCACCTGTTCACCTGTTACCTGCAGCATCTCCTCGGGTGCCCAGGGTGGCACACATAGCCCAGAGGGGCCCAGGGCTCTGTCACCCCTCAGATCAGCCCCCGGGGACCAGGAAAGGCCTGGCAGAGTTTAGGGCTACAAAAAGCTAGAGTCTAAATCTCTGTGCGGCCCCTTTTACAAACGGGGAAACTGAGGCCCAGCTTGGGGTTAAAGGAGAGGACCAGTGTCCCCCAGCCTGTAGACTCTCTGGGCTCTCAAGAAGGAGGTAGAGAGCCAGGCTGGGCCTTGCCCCTCCACCGGAAGGGCATGCAGGGCCGGAAGTGGAGCTGGCACTGGGGCCTCTGCCACCTGGTCCTGGGGGGCCCCTGGGTTGTGGCCAGTGCCAAGGCGGGGCCAGGCCAAGAGGGGGACCATCTCCGTCACTCAGGGCTCCTCACAGCCTGCCCCCACGCTGGGAGGGGTGGCCCTGGGCCTCATCAGGGCCCAGGGGACCCTCCGTCCCCATTCTGGGCCTGTCTGCTTCTCCTGTGACGAGGGGGGCTGCTCCCCGCCTGCCCCGCGCACTGCCTCCCCGGGGCCTCCTTAGGAGGACCGTCCAGACTGATTCATCTTTCCGAGGGAGGAGGCGGTGAAAGGAAGGGACAGCGTGGCCAAACCCAGCGAGAGGCCAGAGGAGCCAGTGTGTCCGGGCCCGCTGTCCAGACAAGGAAACTGAGGCTCCAAGCGCGAGAGGCTGGCCCGAGGCCACCCGGAGCCCAGGGCTGGGCGGCGGCGGGCGCTGGCCCCCGCTGGGGTCCCCGCAGGCCCGCGCCGCCTCCGTCGCCCGGCGCCGCCGGTTCTTTGTCTCCCGCGGTCACCATGGCTACGCGTCCCAGCGCCGCCTCCGCCCGCGGCTGGCGGGATTTCTCTTCCGCGCGGGGCTGCAAGGACCCGGCCGCAGGCAGGGGCGGGAAGCTGCCGGCGGCGCGGGAAGGCGGGCCTCCGTCTCCGGACCGGCAAGTGGGCGGGCACGCCTCCAGGGAGGGGCCGGCGGAGCCCCTGAGCCTCTCCTTAGTGGGTGCTGAGTGGCTTGGGGTCTCTGCGCCCCTTCCCGCCCGTGTCACGTGGGTGAGCTTCCAGGCGGTGGCGGGAAGGGCCCAGGAGCCGAGGGACACGGGCAGGTGCCCACTCCTTGGTAGCCAGTGTCATTATTCTGAATAAAACGTGGTGACTTGGGTCCGGGGGCCGGGCCTGCAGGCCCGGCTGGTGCGGGGCGGCGGCCTCATTGAGCAGACCACATCTCCACCCCCAGCCAGTATTAGGAAGAGCTGAGCCTGCATCTGATGACAAAGGACACTGCAGGGAAGAGCACTTTATGCGGAGGGAACAGCATAGACAAAGATCCAGACATCAGAGGTCTGGGGCCCCTCCCTAAGCTGAAAGCAAGCCAGGTCACAGGAGGACCCTGCAGAGACCTGGGGGGAGGCCAGCCCTTCTGGCTCTTGCCCAAAGGAGCCCGTGTTTGGTCCTCGGCCCTGCTGTTGCCCAGTCTGGAATTCTTAATTTTTGAACAGAGTTCCTGAAATCTCCTTTTACACTGGGCCCTGCTAATTATGCAGCTGGTCTTCACCGAGGCAGTGCGGAGCCAATGGAGGGTTTTGTGTTTAATTATTATTTTTTATACATAGAATTTACATTTTAAAGTGTGCCGTTCAAGGGAACTTATTCAATATCCTGAACTAAACCTCAGTGGAAGGGTATGAAAAAGAAAACGTGTATGTGTGTGTGTGTGTGTGACTATCACCTTCCTGTACACCAGAAACTGACACAATCTTGTAAATCAACTACACTCCAATTAAAATCATAAAAATTTGGGGAAGGGTGGGAGGGAGGCTCAGGGGTAGGCGTATATACATACTTAGGGCTGATTCCACTTGTACAGCAGAAACTAACAAAATTGTAAAGCAATTATACTCCAATTAAAAAACACATTAAAAAAAAAAGGCAAGATGATGCTGGTCAGACCCCCAATGACCAATTTCAGGATGACTGTCAGAGCTGACTGCTGTTTCTACATGTAGCCCCTTCCCTCTGCATATAAAAAACTCTTGCCCCTGACAGTCAGGGCAGGGAGTCAGCCTTTGGACAGGAGCCTGCCCTCCCCATCCGCCTACCCGAGTCCCTAGCCCCATTCCCAGCATCTGAAATAAACTTTACTTTCCACCAAAATAACAATAATCGTAAAAGTGTGCACTTCAGAGGCATTAAATAACACATGTTGTGTGCAGCCATCACCACCATCCATCCACAGAGCTCTCTTCATCTTGCAGAGCTAAACCACTCCTCATGCCCCTAGCCCCTGGCAACCACCCTTTTACTTTCTGTCTCTGAGCAAGGTTACACTAAGCACCTCCCATAAATGGGATCGTGGAGACTTGCCCTTCCGTGGCTGGCTTCTTTTACTCAGCATAAAATTCTCAAGGTTCATTCATGCTGTAGCTTCTGTCAGAATTTCCTTCCCTTTGAAGCCGAATATACGCTACTGGATGGATAAACCATATAATTTATCCAATCATCCTTCCATAGAGATAAAGCCAGAGGGTTCCCCGTGGCTTACAGTCTCACCTGTCCAGCCCCAGCCTCACTTGACACTACCGACCCTTGCTCCCAGCATTCACTTTTCTGTTATCAGTAGGTTTCTGTTAATGAAAAACTACTACGTATGACAAACCTAGACAGCGTATTAGAAAGCAAAGTCACTACTTTGTTGACAAAGGCCCATATAGTCAAAGCTATAGTTTTTCCAGTAGTCATGTATAGATGTGAGAGTTAGACCATAAAAAAGGCTGAACGCCAAAGAACTGATGCTTTCAAACTGTGGTGTTGGAGAAGACTCTTGAGAGTCCCTTGGACTGTGAGAAGATCAAACCAGTCAGTCCTAAAGGAAATCAGTCCTGAATATTCATTGGAAGGACTGATGCTGAAGCTGAAGCTCCAGTCCTTTGGCCACCTGATGTGAAGAGGCAACTCGTTGGAAAAGACCCTGATGCTGGTAAAGATTAAAAACAGAAGGAGGTGACAGAGGATGAGATGGCTGGATGGCATCACCAATTCAATGGACATGAGTTTGAGCCAACTCCAGGAGATGGTGAAGGACAGGGAAGCTTGGCATGGTGCAGTCCACGGGGTTCCAAAGAGTCAGGACAGGACTGAGTTAACTGAAGGAGGACAACAGCAACAATGTATCAGGTGCTGGGGGAACATCAGAGAACAAGAAGGACAAAGACCTGCCTCCAAGAGGCACGCAGGCCTAGGGCTGCCAGTTCCCCCACCCGCACCCGGCCCTGGGACTTGGGGTCTTTAATCCTGCCACTCCCCTGCCTGTATGCACCCCTCCCCTCACTTCTTTTGCTTTAATTCCCTCATGCTCCCCTCAGACTTTCTTTCTCAAAAGCAGTCTTTCCACCTTACCAGCGTGGTCAGGCCCTCCTTTGCACACATTTGTACTTCCCTGCCCCTCTTTGGAGCAGAGGTTAGCACAGCCGCTGTGGTGGGCCACTGATTTACAAGCAGATCATGAAATCAATTTATGAAACAAGCAGCGTTTTCTTTCTTTTATGCAAAATTGTCATAGAGGGCAACACACCCATTTTAAGTAGCTAGTTCTTTAAGTTTTAGCCAGTGTATGCATCAGTCATGAAACAGCATTTCCATACCCCAAGATGTTCACCAGTGCCCCTCCCCATTAATCCTTGGGCCCCCAGCCACCACAGATCAGCTTCTTGTCGCCGTAGATTAACTTGGCCTGCTTTGGAACTTCACATAAACGGGACCATGCAGTAGGTAAGAATCCACCAGGATTCTTTCAACTCACTGTCGTGTCTGTGAAATTCATGCATGGTGGTGTGGGTATTGTTTAGTCAATAAGTCATGTCTGGCTCTTTGTGACCCCATGGACTGCAGTGCATCAGGCTCCTCTGTCCATGGAATTTCCCAGGCAAGGATACAGGAGCGGGTTGCCATTTCCTTCTTCGGAAGATCTTCCCACCCCTGGGATCAAAGCCACGTCTCCTGCATTGGCAGGTGGGTTCTTTACCACTGAGCCGCCAGGGAAGCCCTGTGCACCAGCACTTTATCTTCACTGCAAAGCGGCATTCCTCTGTACAGATACACCACATTTGTTTATCCATCCACGGCTGATGGAAAGTTGGGTTGTTTCCATTTTTGGACAACTACAAATGAAGCATTTTTTTAAAATGAAATAAGGGTAAGCTCTGTTCCATAAGCTTTTCCTTGCTGTAATTGAAGACGTATGTGCAGGGCATGGGGTAGAATGCAACGCTTCCTGCCGCCGCGTGGAGCAACCAGCTCGGGAGCGCCCGTGTCCATGGTCGGGGGCAAGTGGGGTCCACATCAGAACTCAGCAGGCCTTGCTCTGGGCAAGCGTAGGAGTGGAGAGGGTGGTCTGTGTCTGAAAAGGGATCCACTGACCCGGAGGTCTGGGCTCAGGCAGTGGGACCCCTGATGGTCTCTGGGAGGGTGTGCCGTCCCTGCTCTCAGGCCCCACCCTCTGGCTGGTCCTCACCTCCTTCTAGAGCCAGGGAAGCCTGGGAGGCAGCCCGACTTCTGCTGCTCAGCAGCGCTTCCTCTCAGACCCCGTTCCCACCACCAGGATTTCCTCCCCTGCTACGACCTGAGCCCTGATTGTGGGAGACCGGGGGCGGGGGGGGGCTCCAGAAAGGAGCCTGACAACCCTCCCCCTGGGGGGGGGCTTGGACTTGGGCTGCAGGGGCCCCTGGGCAGGCACGTGTCTCTTATTATCTCTAAGTTGTCCCTCCAGGCTGGGGCTGCTGTGCCCAATATCAAGTTGAGTCAACTGAGGCCAAGAGACTGGGGCCCAGCCACGAGAGGGGTTGGAGCACTGGGGCAGGGGGGGGGGGGGGGANTGCGTGCCTGGAAGAGAGAGACGGACGTCAGCAGGAACAGGAGGACCCCTGGGGACCTGCAAGGCCTGACAGCAGTTACCCTGCTGGACACCCCTGCTGGGCCGCGCTTTCCTGAGACATCCTGCTTCCCAGTGTTCGTACCAGAAACATTTACTACTTAGATTAAAAACAAATTATACAAAACCTACTGAACGAAAAACAAAACCTCACGGGAACCTTCAGAGTTTTTCCAAGAAATGTGTACGGAGAGGGGACTACGATGGTGGGGGCATCTCGCCCGGGGCCTGAGTACCCCTCCAATCCTGGGGTAGGGATCCCGGTTGCCCCTCCCTACTTCCTTCCTAAACCCTCCCAGTCCCCAGGTTGTTCCCGTATTCTCCGTGTGGAAGCTCCAGTTTCCACGTTCCCCCGAGTATGTGCCACTCAGGTTCTCCCCGGGACTGCCATTCCTACCCTGGATCCACAGAACCCCTCCCCGCAGGGTAAGGAGAAGCTCGGATGGCTCAGCATGCCCGGGGACTCCACTGTTCCCTCCAGGGGATGGTGCTCCTCCCCTTTATCTCTTTCTCTATTAATTAATGTGTATTTTTATCGAAGCAATGTAATAGTTTAAAGTATATGCACTTGACATGCACAGAATTTTCCAAGATACACAGGCCCACAGTGTCGAGCAGCAAGCCCTCCCCAACCACCCCACCCCCAACCCTCCCCGGAAACAACCACAGTCAACGCTTTTGGCTGCTTCTGGGTTTTATCTCCATGTTTATAAATAACATGCTCGTGCTGCTGTTACTTGATTTACCAATTTGAGCCATTATATACTGACTTCCTCTTACAGAAGACAAGGGTTGAGCTCTCACACAGTCCCCCTCAGCTACACACCCACACAGCACTCTCTCCCTGTCACTTCTTATTACCAATACGCAACAAGTTTTAGTTCAAGGAATATTCAGTTGTTTAATGATTATGTAAACACTGTCTGCTCCTGAGTCAAGTAATGTAAATGTGGCTGTATTTCCTTTCTGGTTTAACTTTTAGTTTTTCACGAAGTTAATAATTAGCTTTGTTTAGGCTACTTTAAAAGTAGGTCCTAAATTTTAACAAAGTGGCTCCCAATATAAAAGAATGAAATCGGATCATTTGTAGAGGTGTGGATGGACCTAGAGAGAGTCCTACAGAGTGTAAGTCAGAAAGAGAAAAGTAAATATCATATATTAATGCATATATGTGGAATCTAGAAAAACGGTATAGGTGACCTTGCTTACAAAGCAGAAATAGAGACACAGATATAGAGAACAAATGTATGGATGCCAAGGGGGAGTGGGGTAGGAGGAACTGGAAGATTGGAATTGACACATATACACTATTGACACTATGCATAAAACAGACAACTCATGGGAACATACAGCAGAGTACAGGGAATTCTGCTTAATGCACTGCAGTGTCCCAAACGGGAGGGAAATCCAGAAAAAAAGGGGAAGTGTGTGTATGTATGGCTAATTCATTTTGCTATGCAGTAGACGGTCACACAGCATTGTAAAGCAACTATACTCCAATAAAAATTACTTAATAGAAATTAGTGGCTCCCAGAGACCCCACCATCTGGTGTTCACACCCTTTTGCAGCCCCTGTCCTTGAGTGTGGGCGTGACCTTGACTCATTCTAACCAACTGAACATGGCAAAGGCGATGGGGTAGACACGGTCATGTAGTATAAGATTGCAGAGCCTGTCACGCAGGTGTCTCTTGGACCCTCCTTGGCTAGGAAGGAGCAAGCTGCCAAGTCGTGTGGTCACATCAAGAAATTATGTGTGGCCTCTAGAAATCGAAGGCAGATGCTGGGCAATAGTCAGCAAGAAGCTGAAGCCCTCAGTCCTATACAGCAAGGAACTGAGTCCCAGCAACATCGTCAGTGAGCCTGGAAATGGCTCCTTCCCCAGTCCAGCCTCAGATGAGTCTGCAGTCCCATCAAGCACCCTGAGTGCAGCCTTGTGAAGCCCTCAGCCGACGACTCAGCTCAGTTATGCCTAGGTAAATTTGTGACAATTTGTTAGGCAATGATGGGTTACTAATAGCTTGCTTACTTATCCATTTCTAAGTATACCCAATGGTGGACAGTCTCTCAGTATTATTTCCTACCTATCAAAGAAACTGTGCTCCGCTAGGTCCATGCCTTCCCTGCCAGAACCACCCTACCACCATCACCACCCCTCAACAATCCAGGCTGGTTGCTTCTGTTGCCCCGACCCAGTCTTTCTTGTTCTTGGTTTCCTTGCTTTGCTAGAGAACCTCCTCCAGGAACTTCCTGAGAAAAGGAGCATGGAAGATTGATTAGTATAACTCTTGCACATCTGAAGAGGTCTTCAGCCAACATCATGCTTGGTGATAGCATGGCTAAGTATAGAATTTCAAGTTAAAAATCATTTCTGCCAGCAATTATTTTTAGAGTTATTTTTTTAATTAAAAATATTTAAACTATTTTTTAAACATTTTGGCCATGTCACATGGCATGTGGGATCTTAGTTCCCAGACCAGGGGTTGAACCGGCACTGTCCGCTGGGCAAGGTGAATTGTTAACCCCTGGACCACCAGGGAAGCTCCTTCAGCAGCACTTTGAAGGCATTTCTCCATTGACTTCTTAGCTCCCAGTGCTGCTGCTGAGAAGCCCAGAGTGTCTCTGACTCTCAGTCCTTTCCATGAGACATTCTTTTCATCTCTGGAACTGTTTAGTATCTCTGCTTTATCCCTGGTGCTCTGGAACCCCTCTGCCTTGAGGGGAGGGGAAGAGGGGGATGGTCTTTGTGCAACTCTGCGCAGGGCAGGCCTCTGCACTCTGGGGACTCATACTCTGCAGGCCTCTCCTTCTGGGACTTCTGTACTTGGATTTAGCACTTATCCTCTAATCCTACCCCCCCCACCCCAACCATTTCTTTGTTATTTAGGTCCACTCCTTAGGGATTTCCCTACCTTTTACTCCATCCTTATTTCAACTATTGTCTTTTAAACTTCTACGAGCTCTTGGCTCCATTAAAACAAATAACGTTCTTCTGGCCTAATGTCCTCCATGAGGAATTAGGATCAATTCTGACGTTTTCTTCTGCCCCCTGAGTCCTCTTCTTCCATCTTACTTCCTTTTCTATCTTTGTTTTGGTCTCTGTTCCTGCATTGATGGGTTTCCTCTAATGTCTGATGACACTCAGCTGCCGTGCACACCCCCAGAGGGCACAGAAGGGCCAGTGGGAATCCCTGTGTGGAAGGACTCCCTGGATTTTCAGGCATCCAGGCAGCTTTCTTGGGTGTATCAGTCAGCTTTGCAAAGTTATGCTTCAGTAACAAACAATCCCCCCAAATCTCAGAGACACACAACAGCAAAGGTTTATTTGGCGCCTGCAGGTTGCTGCAGCTCTGTTCCACGTGTCCTTTCCATCCTGGGCCCTCGGCTGAAGGAGCTGCCTCCATGTAGGACAGTCTTCTATGGCAGAGGAAAAGAGCAACGGTGGGACCACAGGACGACTTTTCACATTTTCAGAAAGTACATGCCACTTCCACTCTCTCTTCATTCACCAAGGCAGGTCACATGGCCTTTGCAGCACGGGGCAGTGAGTGATGGGGAATCTTCCTGTGCGGGTGCTTCTGGGTGTCCACAGGAGACCCTCCATCTTCCGCCCAGGGACACACATGTGGTGCCGGCATTCCAGAGGCAGGGCGGGGAAGGACTGGGAATCCGTGGTCACTCAAACATCTTTTTCAGCCCCGCACTCATTCCTGCCTCTGCCGTGCCCGAGGTCCTGATTTTGGAATCTCTCTCCAGAGAGGATGCATTTTGTCTTCTGCAGGAGGGGCCGGTGCAAACGGGGAAGTGAATGGTGAGCAGCTGTGGGAGGGCCTGGGAGTCTGTGTTTTCTACGCTGAGTAACAGATGACCACAGACAGAACAGCTGAGAACCATAGACATCTATTCTTTCACAGTTGCTGGGGCTGGGGGTCTGGGCGGGCTGCTGCTCTGCTTGGGGTCTCGTGTGGCTGCAATCAAGGTGCCACTCACTGCGTGCCCACCTGGAGGGTCTCCTGGCGGAAAGATCCACTCCCAGGCTCATTCGGTTGGTTGCTGGCAGGATTTCTGTCCTTGTGGCTGTGTGACTGAGGGCTCCAGCTTCTTGCAGGCTGGTGGCTGGAGGCCACACACCATCCCTCGCCTCATGGGCTTCCTCTTCAAGGCTGCTTACCTTGTCCAGCCTGCCAGGAGGGTCTCCTTAGACAGGGGTGGGCCATCCCATCACCTGTGCCATAGTCTATTGGTTGGAAGCGGGTCACAGCTCCCGCCAGGGGTTACACAGGGGTGTGAACATCAGGGGACAGGAAATCGCTGGGGTCACATTAGGGTCTGTCCACCACGAGGGCTGTCATCAGACCTGCCCCCACCTTCCACAGTGGGGCCCAGACCTAGCCCCACCACCAGTCCCTGCCGGTCTGTGGGTGCCAGTCTCTGGTACAGGCCACTCCAGGGAGGCACACAGGTCAGTTTCCATCTTCCTAAAATGTGTGGCCCCTCTCATCTGCAGAACTCTCCTGTCTCATGTTTATACCTTTTTAAACTGTTTTGCCATCATTTTTATGAAGTTTCCAGAGGAAGCAGAGGTGAGCATGAGGTTTAGTCTCCAGGTTTAACCTCCCCGCTCTACCCACCAGCTAAGCCTCCCCCATCTGACAGCCTGGCTTTGATGTGGTCTTCCCTGCCCCCTCTGCCCATCCTCCACCACCCACCTCCTGCAACCACAAGCCCACCCAATGCAGAGGCCTGTCGCTGCTCCTTGCCTGCACCTTCAGAGAGACACTGACACACGCACAGACACACTCCAAGTCCTTCACACTCAAGTTCTCGTGCGGGGGTTCCCTGGGCACCCTGCACTCTTTCCTGCCTCTGTGCCTTCGCACATGCTGTCCCCTCCCTCCCCTACCTCTGGGCATATCTCCAGGTGATCCCCACTCAGCTGAAGGCTGGGGCCCCTCTCCTAGGAAGCCTTCTCCAAGTGGTCCAGGATCTCGCATCCACAAAGATCTGCAAAGTGGGGCTCCCATCCGTGTCCCTCGACCCCCATGAAGCCGACCAGGGCGAGGAGGCCTTGTGGTAGGGTTGCATGATAAGCTGGCAGAGCCCTGGGAAGTCACCAAGGCCAGAGGGATCTGTTAAAACCCTAACTGGCCGCACTAAACCCCTGCTTACAGCCCATCCATGTGTGGCTGGGCTAAGATCCAAAGGCCCACAGTGCTCTGCGGGCGGCCTCTGCGCCCCGCCCCCACCTCGTCGTTCTTTCAAGGGAGATCAGGAATCCTCCCCAGTCTTGGGGTGGAAAACTTGGAGCTCTTTCTCTCCCTTCAACTCCAGACCCTTCCCCAGTCAGTTCCGCAGGGCTCTCAGGGCCTCCCTCTCAGGCAGTCTCCAGCCCCGGCCCCCCTTACGTCCCCCTCCCACAGTTCCGTGACACAGACGCCCCTGAGCATCCCCAGGCTGTGAGCCCCGGGGGGCAGGGCTATGTCTGCCTCACTCAGGACAGGTCCCGTCTCAGAGAGCAGGTGCTGAATGCGGGAGCATGGGCAGCAGAACCCACTGTGCAGCTTCCAGTGGACCAATAACCAAGCCCAGAGGATCCTCGGGGTCAGGTGGTGAGGCGAAACCTGTACAAAAAGTCGAGCGGACAAGTGCAGCGACCCAGCCTCAGCCGCAGCTAGCCCGGGGCTGCGCTCTCTGCCCCTCACCCTCCCTCGGGTGGCCCCAGGTCACCAGCCCCCTCCCCACCCGCAGGGCTGGGGGGTCCTTCTCCAAACCAGTGGGGCAGAATGCTGCTTGCAGGCCTGGAGCTAGGAGGGTAGGGCGCCACTCCCTCACCGTATACCTGGAGGGGGGCTGGGTAGGGTCCCCCTGGAGAACCAGGGTGCTCTTAAAAGAAGGAGGGATTAGACATCCCCCCACCCAGGGTAAGCCCAGAGGAGTGGGACCAGCCCTGGGGCCCCAGGAGACTCAGCACTGGAGAGCTGTCCCAGGCCACCCAGGCCACTGAGTCCAGCACCTCGAGTGCTGGTCCGGGGCGAGGCCGCACAGTGGTCCAGCCCGGAGCTGGAGGAATAAAGCAGGGGCCTGCGTGCCTTCCTCGGCCCGCAGCACCCAGGGCACTGAACAAAGTACCCACTCCCGGGCGGTGAGTCACCAAGTGGAGAGTAGTCTTCCGGGATAAGGTGGGCCTCTGGAGCTGGGACTCCAGCGGGCAGGGAGGCGTCCACACCCACAGGAAAGAGTCCCTGGGATCCCCGGCCCATTTGCCGCCCGTGAAATGGGTCAACAATCGTCCAGCACAAAGCCAGGGGGCGTCGCAGACCAGCCTGAGAGACGGGGCGGGCAGCCTAGGTGCGGGGCTCTTTTGCGAGGCCAGGGTTTGAAAACAATCGGGTTAATCTTCCCCATCGGGGTTTGGGGACAGGGTTCAAAGTTCCCAAGTAATCTCCTCGCGTGAGAGGCAGAGGGGCGCATGCGCCCTGGGCCAGGGGGCGCCGCTCTCCCGTGGGTCCGCGATGTGGAGGCCCAAGCCCACAGGCTCGCGTCTGGACGCGACACTCGCATCCTCAAGGCCCGGTCGGTCCCCCGTCCCGGTCCCTGGGCTGTGCTGTGTTGCTCTTGGGTTGAGCTGGGGCTGGTGCCTGACAGTAGCGAGTCCTTACCGAGGAAGAAGGGCGGCCCTTGCTGGAGCGCTCAAGGGTGTGTGTGGAGGCGGGGGTGGGGAGTTCGAGTCTCGACGGCATCTCCCCCTCCTGAGACCTTGGGAGCCACTGAGCTCCTCGGTATCTCCCTCTCCTCCCTCTTCACCCCTGAAACGTGGGATAATAATAATAAAACCTGCCTTGTGAGGTCGCGCTCCGCTCCCCCGCCCCATAGCTGCAAGGGTACTTCTAGGGGTGGAGTTCGGGTCATAGACAGATTTGGTGGTATTTTTATGGGGGAGGAAATGGCAACCCACTCCAGTATTCTTGCCTGGAAAATCCCATGGATGGAGCCTGGTAGGCTACAGTCCATGGGGTAACAAAGAGTCGGACACGACTGAGCGACTTCACTTCTTCACTTTATGGGGGAGGGGAGTTATTTACTGATTTCGCCCCCCCACCCCTCACCGCCAGTGACTGTACATTACTGTCGATCTTGGACAATAAACCTTCCCTCGAGAGACCCGCAGTTAGGGGTGAGGCTTGGAGGCGGTGCGATCGCCCCATTTCACAGAGTCTTCCTGGAGCTCAGCCAGGCTGAGCGGGCAAAACATCACACACACACACACACACACACACACACACACACACACACA
>SJYQ01093248.1:38944-59290 GCA_006410935.1 Redunca redunca
TATATATATATAATAAAAATACATACATTATATATATATATACACACACACACAGTTTTCCCGTTTTAGATAAAAGCCTGTGTTCATTCTTTGCCCTCCCCCAATAGCTTCATTTTCCTTCTTTCAGATCAGTTCCCTGACTCGTGGGTACCCTGCTCTGCCTCTCCCTAGCTGTGGGTGCCTCACCCTGCCGTGGCTGCCCAGCCCAGCCTGGTGGGACCCCTGAGGCTCTGAGGCAGATTCTAGGGCTTGTAGGCTCCTGCTTGGCTGCAGATGCAGAGAAATGAGTCTGCAGTTCTAAGAGCTTGGCTTGTGCCCGCGGCCCTGGGGAGGCATTGACCAGGCAGCCCGCTGGCAACCGGGGGCCCTGACATCTCAGCCTTCCCATCCCCCTTCCCCCGCACCTTGGCATCCAAGAAGGCAGTGCGGAGAGCCAAGGGCATGCCCCTGTACATCCCTGAGTCATCGCCTACTATTGCTAACCGCCTCTCTATTGTCAACTCACAACCCTGCAGCGTGTGGTTGCAGGACTCACCGCTTGCTGGGCAGGCCTTGTTCTACCGGTGCAGAAAACTGGTGCAGAGGGTTCAGTCACCTCCCGAGTCATTTAAGGGTCAAAGTTGGGATTCCAAGGCAGGTTGGCTCCACACTCTGTGCGTGTGGGGCAGGGGAATGGTGACAAAGGGCCACAGGCCCCACATAACTTTGAGGGTCCCAAGAACAGACAGCAGGTTAGAAGAGGGAATTAGACACCAGAGAATATTGCCAGAACCAAACCCCACTCCCCTCCCTGCCCCTACCCTGGCCCTGCCTCCATTCTCTCCCTCCTGGACCATCACACAGCCTCCTCCCTGGTCTCCCTGCTCCCTCCCAACCCCTACAGCCTGCTCCCCACACTCAGAGAAGGGCACCTGTGAACGCTTGAGTCAGATCAGGGCCCCCCTGGCACAGAGCCCTCCTCTGCCTGCATCTCTCTCCAGGCAAAAGCCAGATCCTCACCAGGACCCACAACTTATAAGTCACTCCCCTACCTGGCCCCCCATCACCTCTCCTCCCCCTCAACCCGTGACTTACTCACTCACTCACTCCTCAGCTCCAGTCCCACTGGCTGCCCTGTTGCAGGAAGGGGGGCTGCTTCCAGGGCCCGAGAGAGGACTTCTGTCTGATGCTTGGAAGTGAATTGTCTGAGGAGACACACGTGCTCATAAAGCAAGAGACTTTATTGGGAAGGGATGCCCTGCGGGGAGAGCAGGAGGGTAAGGGAACCCAGAACTGCTCTGCCACCTGGCTCACAGTCTCAGGTTTTACGGTGATGGGATGAGTTTCCTGGTTGTCTCTGGCCAACCATTCTGACTCAGGATTCTTCCTGGTGGTGCACACATTGCTCAGCCAAGATGGATGCCAATGGGAAGGATTCTGGGAGGTGGAAGGACACATGGGGTCTTCTTTTGACCTTTCCTAAACTCTTCCGGTTGGTCGTGGCTTATTAGTTCCGAGTTCCTTACCAGGACCTCCTGTTTTAAAATAACTCACGCTGAGTAGTTACTATGGTGCCCGGCCAGGGCGGGCAGTTTCAGTCTAACTCCCGCTAACAGCTCTGCTGCTCCTGCAACCCACTAGGCGCCTTTCCAGCCCCAGGACCTTTGCACTTGCCGTTCTCACTACCAAACTCACTCTTCTCACGGATGTCACATGGGTCTCTCCCCTCACCTCCTTCCTTCAGAACTTTGCTCAAATGTCACCATCTTCATGAAGCTTTCCGTGGCTACTTGATTTAAAAGCACTTACTTTTTCCATCTGGAAACCACTGCACCCCACCCTATTCTCTTTTTTTTTTTCACTGTAGCACTAGCACATATCACCTCCTGCCATACTGAATAATTACACACTTATTGGTTATATTTATTCTCCCTCCCACTTCTGTGATGTTAGCTCTGGGAAGAAGGGACCTTCTTAGGCTTTCCCATTTCCTGCAAGTCCCCAGCACTGAACACAAAGTCTGGTACATAATAGGTGCTCAATAAATATGTGCTGAGTGAATGAATGAAAACTATTTTCTTAAGCTTGATACTTTATTAATTTGTCTGTTTGGCTGCAGGGGTCTTAACTGCAGCAAGCAGAGTCTTCACTGTGACATAAGAACTCTGTAGTTGCAGGCTCAGTAGTTACCCGGCATGGGTTTAGTTGCCCCGAGGCTAGTGGGATCTTAGTTCCCCAACCAGGGATTGAACCCATGTACCCTGCATTGCAAGGCGAATCCTTAACCACTGGACCACCAGGGAAGTCCTGAAGATTAATTGAGGCTGATTCCCCCCTGCCTTTTCCTTTGTTGTTGTTGTTTTGGCCACATGGCTTGTGGGACCTTGGCTGCCCAACCAGGGATCGAACCCAGGCCCTTGGCAGTGAAATCACTAAGTCCTAACCACTGGACCACCTGAAAATCATTCTTGAGAGTTACTACATCCCAGGCCACGTAACAGATGAATCAGGTACCTCCCTTTCCTGAAACAGGTCACTTTTAGGGGGCATACAAGCCCACAAGTGGAGAGGGAAGGAACTCAGAGCAGAGGTTCAAAGCCTAGGTTCAAATCGTAGCTCCACCTCTTTCTCCCTGTGTGACCTTGGGCAAGCAATTCTTCCTCCCTGGGCCTCAGTTTCCCCATCTATACAATGGGGTTAAAAATAGAATTCACCCAGTAGGCTGCCCTTTGGATTCAATGGGGTTGTTGTGTGGGATGCTGACAGCATGACTAATTCTGAAAGCGGGTTCCTTTCCTGGAAGTGGGAGGGGGAGCTAGTGGGAGGGGCACAGCTGTGTGTTTTCCAACAGGCAACAATGGAACTCTTGTAGGCAGGGGCCCTCAGGCATGGAAAACACAACCACCCCTGTGGGTTTCAGACAAAAGTCTCAGGTCTCAAATGGGAGGTTTTCCAGGGCATTTACATTTTTTGAAGATTGTTGTAACAAGAAATACTGGTTTGGAAATAGGAGCCCACTGGAGTGGGCTTCCATAGCACCCTCCTCTCTGCAATGAGCAGCTGTGAGGATTGGAGGGACCTCTCCTATGTACAGCTCCTGAGGCTAGGACCAGATAGGCTTAAGACAATCCCTGGGCCACAATGATTGGCTCAGTGGGATCCAATTAGAGTGAAGCACTGGAATTTTGTTTCATAGTTGAAAGACTTACATTTTGCTATGGACAGTGGAGGAAGCACATTTGAGACCTGGAAGTTGCAGTCATTTTGCCACCACCACAAAAGCCAGCCTGAAGACAAAGCTAACACTATGGAGAACCACAAGCCAAGAGAAATGCTGATAAAAAGAGTCTGCACCCTGATCAAGCCATGCCTGCTCTCCCTCTGAAATTTTATACAATCTAAAATCTTGACCTGTTTGAGTTAGTTTTAGTAATATTTCCTGTTAATTGTAAATAAAACCAACAAAACTGTTATACAGAAAAATTCTGTGGACCCAGAATCACTGTACTTTCATTAGCATATGTCACATGACTTTTACTTTGTTTGAGCCAAAGTATTTCTTTTAGCTTAATTAGTTCGAGTGTCTCTGGGGGTCAACGAGTGCTTACCTCAACCAGGCCAGTGGCCTCTCTCTGTAAACAAATCTGCATCCCATTCACTTGGATAGACATCTTTGAAATGGACCTGTTCTCTTTCCCGACTTCCACTTTGAAAAAGGGCAATGAGCTGAAGGAGCCACAGGACTTGGCAAAGACAGAAACACAAATTCCGGGAACTCGGCAGTCCTCCCATTGAAGGTGGTGGTGTTCAAGTGCTCGAAGGCCTGGCATGTGCATGGGGAGAGCAGGTGGCACCCCAAGATGCCCAGACCCTCAGGAGGAGGGGGAGCAGCGCAAGTGGAAAGCTTACAGCGGCAGAGCTGCTCACAGTGCTCCCCAGCCGGGCGGTGCCTGCCCCCTCCCCGCCACGGAGCAGCTGCACTGCACTGCACGAGGGGCAAGGGCCATGCCATCAGTGCTGCTGAGCACAAAGCCTGTGCCACAGCTGTCAGGCAGGGCGGGCTCAGCACGGGAACTGCGCCGTGAGGAGCCACAGAGCTCAAGTGGCTGCGGGGAGGACAGGCCAGCTCTGGAGGAAGACAAATGGGGGTTAATAACGAGCCCAGCATTACCATTCTGGAATACATCCAACCAGAAGAGGACCAAGGGAGCAGAGAGAAAGCTGAGGGGGACAAGGGCAGGTCAC
Organism: Redunca redunca; assembly: GCA_006410935.1. Classification (NCBI taxonomy): domain Eukaryota; kingdom Metazoa; phylum Chordata; class Mammalia; order Artiodactyla; family Bovidae; genus Redunca; species Redunca redunca. The sequence goes on from SJYQ01093248.1 coordinate 43,169, forward strand.
AGGGCAGGGAAGAAGGTGGAGGCATAATCAGGAGGTAATGTGATGGTGATGATGGCAGTGTCACGATGGTGAGGATGATGGTGACGGTACCAGTGATGGTGACGTTGATGAAGCTGATGGTAGTGGTGGTGATAGTGATGAGGGTACCATAGTGATGATAATGGTACGAACGATGGTGATGATGTTGGTGATGATGGTGGTGGTGGTGGTGATAATGATGGTGATGATACCCATGATGATGCTGTCGGTAGTGGCGGTGATAGTGATGATGATGGTACCAGTGATGGTGACAGTGATGGTGTAGATCATGGTGGTGGAGAGGAGGACAGTGGTGGTAATGATCATAATGGAGGTGATGTTGGAGATGATCATGTATATGATGATAGGGTCATTACTTCCTGAAGATGGTCTGAAATAGCATTTCCTGAATGCTTACTGTACACTGGCCTCTGCTCTGTGTTTCCCCATGAAAAATTAATATTAATTTTTTTTTCTTGAATTCACTGAAGAAAACTGAGTTAGCCTGAAATTATGCAAGGTCATTATCATCTCACTGGTCAAAAGAACTACCTATAATTGAGCAGATAGCAGGAGCTTGAGCTTGCTTTTCGTATGGCATGCTGCCCATACCTCACAACAATCCCAGGAGACAGGACTTTCATCATCCCTTTTCACAGATAAGGAAACTGAAACCAAGAGAGGTTAAGTGACTTGCCCAAGGTCATATGACTACTGAGTGTCAGAGCTGGAATTTGAGGGCGATTGGGTTCCCCTGAGCCTGGACTCCCACTTAGCAACAATCATCTGGTGAGTGCAGCACCAACCCCGTAGGAAGGACACCCTCCCACATTTGCCTGGTCTCCCCTCATCAGTACATCTGCTTCAGCCATTTGCCTGCCTGGCTCCATGGGCATTTGGGTTTCTGAGCCCCAAAGAAGCAGCAAGAAACTTCCTGGCAGATGTAGACACACATCAGGATCCTGAAGTGTAAAGAGCGGTGACGGGCAGCTGTCAGGGGTCAGAAGCATCAGTCCACGTGAGGGCTCAGGCGCTCGGTCAAGGGCTGGCACTTCATCCTACGGAGAGCAGGGGTCAAAGCAGCATGCATCTTGCTGACTCTGACTGACCTCGCCTGAGTTACGGAAATTCCTCCTTGTGCCTCGGTTTCCTCATCCATAAAACAGAGGTGATTCTAGCCCTCCCCTCGGCAGGTTGTTATGGGGACTGAACGAGCTAATGCGTATTGTAGAGTCACTGATGGTCACTGAACGCCCACGTGCTGCCCCATCCCAGCCCCACTCTTGTAGAGAAGTGGGGTGGGGGAGGGAATCATGACAAGATCTAGCCAAAGTACTATGACTTCCAAGGTGAGGGTTGAAGAGTTCGGGGGTGCTCCTGTGACCAGGGTGGTATCACAGGATGGAAATGGACTTGAATGGCACCCTGGACTATTCTGTGGAATTTGTAGGAGAGAGACTAACCCCTGGTCATGTTCAGGAATGTCAGGTGGCTTGATTACTGCAGCGTGACCTAGACTATCCTGGCTGATTCGATGTCACTCAATGTCTGCCATTGTTTTTAATGAAGAAGTCTTCCTCAAGGGGACAGATACCAGCAGGGTGCACAGTGACTTTATTTAAGTAGCATTGACCTAGGAGGACTTCCTGAAGGTGGTACTGGGCCAGCTGGTGAGAGCAGGCTGAGAAGGACCCTCCCCTGGCAACCCCCACTCACTGCAGGCCACCAGCTGTGCCCAGGGCTGCACCAGGAAGCCTGGTGCATTCCTGGTGCATTTCTGGTGCATTCTCTGGCATTCCTGGGTATGGCTCCTCTGCATAGCACACAAGCTTGCCCTGACCACCATGTGGCACAGAGCTCGTGCACACAGCTCTCCACATGGATCCAAGGCTCTGTGTCCTCACTATCGGGCCCGCTGTGGGTGCCGAGCAATCTGCGGAAGGCCTGGGACAGATCTGTGTCTTGTGGATACAGAGAGGTATAGGCCCATGACTGAGCTGTGGGTATCAGAGAGCCACATGCTCTTGGAGCCACGGGAGCCTCACAGAGTACCCATGTGAAAGTCCCAGGCCAGGCCATAGAAGGTGCCGGTGGAGATCTCAGGTACTGTCACCCAGAGGATGTGGGAATCATGGAAGGCCACAGAGAGGATGGGGAGAAGGCTCAGAGCATGGCCCCCCCAGGGCAAGGGATAGGCTGGCCTGGAACCCGTGCATCCAAGTTGTGTCAGGTAGACCTGCCCAGACACCAGCCCCCTCGGACCCCCTGCTTCTGTCCCCATGATCCGCTCTCCACGTAGCATCCACTGAATTCTTTAAAAATCACAAATCAGATCCTGAAAAATGTTATACAAAAAATTACTCAAAACTTATTTTTCGGGAACTTGCTTTCAAAAGCATTATGCTATGCCCAAAGTTTTCAGTTTGTACTTTGTCACAAGTCTAATTTAGACTCTTCACTAAAAAGACTAAAAGATGCAAAAGGTAATTTCACCTCCCTACCCTGCCATGTGTTCAGAAAATCTTTTCATACATAATCAAATTAAGGGAATTTAATCTTAATAAGGATAAAAGCAAACTGGAAATGGAAATGTATAATTGCAGTAAATTGAGAATGTTTCTTTGCTTGTTCATTCACCAAATAAATTGTTGCTTCAGGCAAAAAAATTTAAAAAATCAGATCCTGTCCTTCCCTTATTCCAAACCCTTCCATGACACCCTAGTACACTCAGATAAAGTCTAAACTCCTCCCCATGGCCTGTGAAGCCCTATGAAACCAGCCTCTGTCACCCCTCTTTCATCATCGCTCATTTACCCCCTGCACACCCTGCCCCAGCTGCACACCAGGCAGCATTCCAGCCTCTGGACCCTTACACTGGCTGTTCCCTCTGCCTGGTTCTACCTGTGTCTGCCTGACTGTGTCTATCTGACTCGCTCCCTCATCTCCTGCAGGTCTCTGCCCCAGTGCCTCCCTGCCCTCTGTCTTAAAGTGTAATATCCCACTGCACGTTCTTGTCTCCTTTCCTGCTTAATTTGTCTACAGGACAAACTGTGTCACCTTCTGACATACTAGAAGTTTACTTTTGTGCTCGGATTTTCGTCTATGTATTCAACAAAATGAACGAAATCTCTGCCCTTGGAGATGTTTCATCCAGTCAAGAGGAACACAGACAGGAAACAAAGAAGTGATTCACAGAAAGGATGATCTAAGATGCTGACAAATTACTGTGAAGGAAAGAAAAGGGGGGACTATGATAGAGAGAGACTTGGGAGAGGTGGTTCCTTCCACGGGGTGGTGAGGAAGGGCTTCTCAGAGGAGGTGACAGTTGAGCTGGAACCTGCAGACTAAGAAAGCGTCAGCTACGTGAGGCTCTCAAGGAAGCGTGTTTCAGGCAGAGGGAGCAGCCAGTGCAAAGGCCCTGAGGCAGGAGGCTGCCTAGGCATTGGAGGGGCAATACAGAGGCTGGTGTGGCTGGAGCAGAGTGAGTAAGGGGGCAAATGGGAGAAGATAAAGTCAGAGAGGTCACAGAGGCCAGATCACAGTTATCCTCCGGGTAAGACAGTGCCATGGGAAGGCTTTGCAATAAGACCTCTGTGACCTGACTTGGGAGTTTTAAAGATTGCATTTTACTCTGCCTGTGGTGGGGGGGCAGGGCACCACTAGGAAGCTGGTTTGCCCTTGTAGTTTTGTTTTATTTATTTATCAAACATTTTATCCCCTTACTAAATACCTTGTCCTAGACAGTTTACACCTTTTAATGCTCACATACAAGTAGGCACTCATGACATATTCAGAAATACATACATTAAGTCTTTATACACAAATGAGTTCCGTTCCAAGAGCGTGTTCTTAAGACCAGTTTGTTCAGAGATCTGACAAAATTAGCCTCGGTACCCAATAGCATAGTGGGCTATATAGTGGCATCCTGTAATAGGTTTATAATACTCCTTGCACAAATAATACATAGAAGACAATCAAGAAAATATATTTAATCTTATAGGACTGCTACGTCACTTCAGTCATGTCCTACTCTGTGCGACCCCATAGACGGCAACCCACCAGGCTCCCCCGTCCCTGGGATTCTCCAGGCAAGAGTACTGGAGTGGGGTGCCATTGCCTTCTCCAATGCATGAAAGTTAAAAGTGAAAGTGAAGTCGCTGAGTCGTGTTCGACCCTCAGCGATCCCATGCACTGCAGCCTACCAGGCTCCTCCATCCATGAGACTTTCCAGGCAAGAGTCCTGGAGTGGGGTGCCACTGCCTTCTCCATCTTACAGTACAGTACCTTGAATAGTACAGTAGTACAGTACAGCAGCTGGCACACAGGGGCTGGCACTGAGTGAACAGGCAAGAAGAGTTACTGACTGGAGGAGGGAGATGAAGTGGGAGATGGTAGAGCTGAAGGATCGTCAGAAAAGGAGATGGGGGGAAGCTGCAACTTCACTCACTCCTGATGTTGATGGCCCAGGTTCTGGTTCCTTGCTGGATTCAATTCTATCTACCCTCTTGGAAAAAATGACCTGGTGACGTGTGGGTAGTAGCTCTTTTGTTCGACTCATAGATGAGATGATAGCACTTGATTGCATTGAATGGCAGCTGCAAACTTTGAGTCCCATTCTACATTCGGGTCCTGTGCCTCAAAAGCTAACAGTGTCTTTTCAGATAGAACTAACTTACGTGACTGGACATACAAACACACATTAACATCTTTCAAAGTTTGCAACTTGAGGGTTCATATGTATGGGACTTGCTGTATGTCGTCTCTGCTCCCAGTTTCTGGCACATGGCTTCTAAGACACTTGTATTTCCTGAGTGATTGGGGTGCCAGGAGCGTCTTTCGTCCTGCTGTTTTGCCCTTGACCCTTGTTCCTGGTACACAGAGCTCCTAAATCCTCTGGAATTCCCAGGGCACTGGTGGTGTCTTTTGTTCTAACGAGGCAGTGCTTGGTGGGCTCCTGGATGAGTTCCGGTCACTTGAAAAATCAAACCAAGATCAGGAGCTTTTGTTGTTATAGTTAGAAGCTTGGAACTTTCAGTCCCATCCCTCTCTCTGGGGAGAGGAGAGGGGCTAGGGATCGAGTTAATGATTGATCACGCCTACGTGGTGAAGCAGCCATAAAAATTCCTCAACTACAGGCTTTGGGAGGGGGGCTCTTCTGGGTTGCTGAACAAATCCACACGCTGGAAGGACGACACAGCCCAACTCCACAAGGGCAGAAGCACCCACGTTTGGGATCCTTCCGCAGACCTCACCCTGCGTACCACTTTGCCTTTTCATCTGGCTGTTCAGCTGTATCTTTTGTAAGAGCCTTTATAATAAACCAGTAAATGTAAGTGTTTCCCTGAGTTCTGTGAACCAATATAACAAATTATTGAAACTGAGGAGAGGGTGGTAGGAACCCCTGATTTGTAGCCAAATCAGACAGAAGTGTGGGTAACATGGGGACCCCACTAATCTGGCATCTAAAGCAGGGAGAGTCTTCAGGGGTTGAGCCTTTACCCTGTGGAGTTTGCTGACCCAGGTAGAGAATGTCAGAATTGAATTGAATCAAAGACACCCAACTGGTGTCCACAGAGAATTGTCCGGTGTGGAAAACCCCACATCTGGCCACCAAAGTGTGCACAGTACCATTATCACTCCTTGTACAGACGAGGAGACCAAACCAGACCGTAAAGTCACCAGGCCAAGCTCAATAGCTAGCAAATGGCACAGCGGGATTTGAACTCAGGCCTCCAGGTCCAGCAGTACACAGTCCACCACCTCACTTCATTGCCTGTTAGAGCATCAACGAGCTCCTGGTGGGCCTGAAAGGTGGACCCAGAGTGATAGTCATTCAGTTCTGTCCAACACTGTGACCTCATGGACTGTAGCCCACCAGGCTCCTCTGTCCATGAGATTCTCCAGGCAGGAACACTGGAGTGGGTTGCCATTCCTTTCTCCAGCGGATCTTCCCAACCCAGGGGCTGAACCAGGGTCTCCTGCATTGCAGGCAGATCCCTTACCTTCTGAGTCACCAGGGAAACCTGGGACCCAGAACAGCCATATAAATGGAGGCTCACAACTCCTGTGTGTTCAGGCTGCCAAACTGCCAAATGGACTATGTTCTAGCCTCTTGCCTTGATACCAGGACCTTCCTAATGGCCAAAGGCCAGGTGACTCCTTAGGATTCCTGGATAGGAAATGATGCCCAAGCACAGGCTGCCCCTGGCCCACCTCCTGTTTTCCAGCCCTGGTTTCACCCAGCTGCAAGGGGTCCTGCCTGTTCATACGATCTAGCCTGCCCCTCTATCAGTCCAATCTGGTCTCACCCTTCCTGCAGGGGGCCTCTGGCTGTGCTCATTGCTGCTGCATGGTCATTCTCAGGAGCAAGGTCTAAAAGGCCATCAGGGAGGGGGTCGGGTAGCAGGCATGTCCCAAAGGGCCTGGGACTCCACCACCCGTGGGGAGAGGGTGCAGTCAGAGGAGGTCAGAGTGGGATCTCTGAAGTGCAGGGCTGGGGCAGGGACTCTCTGCCCAGTTCTAAGGGCATCAGAACCCCAGTATTTCCATCTCCAAAGGGGACACCCTCGGGCTACCCTTTTTTCAGCCTTCTGTCACCCATGTTTGTTACCAGTTGGCTGATGCCTACCTGGACTGCCCCCAACTGTCCCTCCGACAGTGATAGCACCATCCTGCCAAGTCCACACCCACCTGCTGAGCCCACGTGGGACCCAGGGCTCCTGATGCCTGACCTACACCCAGATGGTGCAGGGGTGTGGTGTGGCAGCAAGCTGTGCTCAGTGCCTCCTGGCCAGGCCCTCGACACTGGTGGTGGGTTCCACTGAAGGTGCATGGGTGAGGGTCTCTGTAGAGCCACAGCACCGCATAGTACACAGGGTGGCAACCCCCAACTCCTCAGACTGGTGGCACAGTTTGGGGACCCAAAGGAACAGGAGTGGCTCTCAAAGGGGTGTCTAAACCTGTAGCACACATACCTCTAATCACAGGTGGCTCTGGGTAGACCTCAGTGCCCAGAAGGCTGTGCAGGGGGCAGCCACAGTGAGGGTCCAGCACACGGATGCCTACTTCCAGGCCAAAGCCCTCATGGCAGAAACAGTCCACTGTTCACTGGCAGGCTCAGGGCAAGGAAGAGTTAAAGCTGGCACAGGGGGCTGGGCATGGAGGCCCACAGAAGTCATAGTGGCTGTGGGCTAGACACATCCAGCCAGGGGAGGGGTGCCACCCTGAATCAAAGGGGAAAACCTAGGATGGTTGCAGGACAGGGCCAGGGCGGGGCTGGACCTCAGGACACTTCCCAAGTCACCACTGTTGGGGGTTAGCGCTTTTCCTTCATGTGGTTTATTACCATCACATCCATGGGCTGCTTAAAAATCATGGCAGGTGATGAGCAGTGAGAAGGACTCGGGATGAAGAGCAGAGAGGAAGGAGGGGGCATTGGAACAAGGGCTGAGAGAAGCCCTGATATTTTAATATCTTACTGTTTAAAATATATTATTTTTGGCTGCACTGGATCTTCGTTGCTGTGCACGCGCTTTCTCTGCACTGGGTCTTCGTTGCTGTGCATGGGCTTTCTCTAGGTGAGACAAGTGAGGGCTGCTCTTGAGTTTCAGGTGCTCAGGAGTCTCACTGCGGGGCTTCTCTTGTTGCGGAGCACAGGCTCTGGAGTGCAGGCTCCGTCGTTGCAGAGCACGAGCTCAGTTGCCCCACGGAAGGTGGGATCTTCCCAAACCAGGGACTAAACCCGTCTCCCCTGCATTGGCAGGTGGATTCTTAATCCCTGGACCACCGGGGAGGTCCATGAGTCTGGTTTGAGGTTTGAGTGGCCATCCCAGGGAGCAGGGCTTGGGGTCTCCCCGGCGAAGACCAAGAAGGGGACATCGAAGCTGCCCAAGGGGTGAGGTCTTCATCAGCAGTGAAGAGGCACCTACGGCATCCCAGGGCGGCTTGCCACTCAGGCAGGCGGACGCCGCACTGGGTACAGAGCTCAGCGTAAGTCTCCAGCGAGGCACACGGCATGCAGTGCCAGGGCCGTGCTGGCAGAGGGCAAAGGCGCAGGCCTGCATGCAGGACAGGGGGTCCTCATGCCATGGCACTTGGTGAAGGGCCTGGAGCAGTTTGCCAGAATTCTGCAGAGCTGCCTGGCAGCCTTGGCAGATTTCCAGGCCCCCGTGTCTTGCTGACAGCCGGTGGGAGGGTAGGGGTCACAGGGACTCAGCACGATCATCTCCAAACCTCACATCCTGCCCCCTGGCTGGCCGGCTCTGCCGGCCCTCCTCCTCCAGTCCCTGTCTGCTCCTGGCGGTTTCATTAACTTAAAAAAAAAAAAAACAAAACAAAACCCAGCCCAGACTTCCCTGGTGGTCAAGTTGCTAAGACCCTGTGCTTCCTCTACAGTAGGCACGGGATTGATCCCTGGTCAGGGAAGTCCCACATGCAGCTCAGTGTGGCCAAAAAAAGAATCCCAACCTATTCATCTCAGAGTGGCTGTACATCTGCAGTCTCGTTGGTTTCAAGCCTGTGGCTGTTGAGCACTTGAGATGCGGCTGGTGTAACCGGATGAGAGGTTTAATGTAATCTGAATTAATTCGCTTTTTTACTATTTTTTCCGGCCACACGTTGCAGCTTGCGTGATCTCAGTTCCCGTGGAGTCACAGAATCTTAACCACTGGTTTGCCGGGAAAGTCCCTAAGTGAATTCACATTTAAATTAGTGGCTGCAGCATGGGGCATCTCAGGGCTAAAGGTTTGGTGAGGGGGAGGATCTTCTTTCTCCTTTTGGTGAGGTGGTCGCGTGGAGTATTTACAATCAAGGACTCTGGAGCCAGGCTGCCTAGATTCGACTCCCTGTTCCATTGTTTACTACTTGAGAACTTGGGCAAATAACTTCTATGCCTCAGCCTCCTCATCTGTAAATGGGTACAACAGTTGTTCCTGGTACCAAGGAGCACCACGTGTTTGCTATCTGTGGCCTCTGTTCCAGCCGTCTGTCCTTGAGGCACCCCCTGCTTGCCTGCTGTTTGCCCCCAGCCCAGCATTTCCCCCAACCCAGGCCTCCCTGGCCCTGTGTGGCCACTCATCCAGGCCGGCTATCCTGGGTCTGCCTGGCGCTGTCAAAGTCAGCATCGCTAGGGGCGGGCACCTCGCTGGGGAGTGCTTTGGCATCACCAGGATCACCTCTGAAGCCACGGAGGCTACTGAGACGGCCCCAGTGCCTGTCCTCGGTACTCAGGCGCCATCAGGAATAGCCTGTTGAGGCTGTTGAAATGCAGTGGGAGCTAGGTGCCCACCTGCAGCACCACGATGCCCTGCTCCCACCACATGTGAGCCCCAGGGCCCAGCTACACTGGGAGGCTCACTCCCTCGCTGTCCACCTGGGCATGGGGGGCGCTCAGGGTCTGACTCCTCCTGCCGCCTCCCGACCCCGCCCAGTGTTGCAGGTGTTGGGGAAGGGAGGAAGCAGTAAGAAACAGACATCTCCAACTCCACGTGTCCAAATCTGAGCCCCGCCCTGCCCCGCCCCCCCCTTTTCTGCATCTCAGGCAGGGAGCGCTCCATCTTTCAGGATACGGAGGCCCCAAACCAAGTCATCTTGGACCTTGCCCTCTCTCTCACCCCACATCTGATCCTTTCAAAATATTTCAAAATCCCACCACTTCTCCGCACCCCCTCCTATCCTTGCCCTGATTCCAACCCCTGTCACATCCCACCAGGCCTTTCACATCAGCCTCCCACTCCCAATAATAGTCTTTTCCCCATCGGAAGCCAGAGGGAACTTCACCCCATTTAAAATTGTAATCCCCTCCTCACACACATGGACTCCCAATCTTCCTTTCATGTTTTATTTTTCTAGGACTTATTACCATCTGATGTGTATTTATTTTTACTGTCTGTCTCCCACTGTTATAATGTGAGCTCTGGGGGGCAGGGACCTGTCTGTTTTGATCTCTGCTGTGTCCCCAGAGTCTAGAACAGGGTCTGACACAAAGTCTCTGTAAAGTTTTGTTGAATAGATGAGTGACGATTGATGGATGGATTTAAAGATGGGTGGGTGGATGGATGGATGGAAGGATGGGTGTATAGAGGGAGGAATGAACTGAAGGATGGAGGGATCAATGAATCAGTGGTGTGCTATACACTAGAGATGATTTGATGCAGGGGAGTTTCAATAAAGTTTGATGGAGGGGTAGGTAATTGAGGAGTGGAAGGATGGAGGGTTAGGGGATGGGTGGATCAATGAATGGATGAAAAGGTGGATGGGTGAATGGATTGTGGAGGATTGTATGGAAGAATGGTTATATGGATTGATGGATGGATGACCGCATGGACTTAAAGGCATGAAGGTGGGATGAGGGATCGGCCTGGACAGGACCGAGAGTGGGGCTCACCAGTCGACCCTCTCACCTGAACTTGCTGCCCCCGTTTCAGGGTCACACAGGTCTTCAGTCTCCAGCTGCTGAGCTCCTCCTTCATGCTGCACAGGAAGGACACGTGAGGGCTGCAGAGGTTCCTACTGGAAGCCACACTGAAGGAGAACTCCTCCCAGGAATGGGCCAGGTGGTGGGTGCAGGTATCTTGCAAGTGAGCCACGGCCCCATTGAAGGGGAAGTAGTGAGGGTCTCTGGTGGCCATACAGGTGCCTGGGGGCTCTGACAGCCCAACTGGCCACCCTGAAGACCACAGACCTCCCCAACAGGGCACGGAGCCGGGCTGCAGCAAAGATGCCCTCATCTGTCTCAGTTGCAGTGGTGGGGACATCAGATCAGCCAGACCACGTCTCCTACCTGGGGAGGGAGGGCAGGTGAGCATTCCCGCCCCAGCCTGGCCGATCAGAATAGGGCACAGCGGAGGCTTTGGGCAGGCAGAAATTTAGGTCTGGCTGCTGGATCGGGAGGAGCAGAGGCTGAGGGGCTGGCTCAGCGAGGATGGGTATGAAGGAGAGGCTCGGAGCCAGCGATGGGCATGTCTGATGCTCATGACAGGCCCAGAGAGCAACAAACTGTGAAACCAGTGTCCCCTGGCAGAGAGCACAGCCCAGCAGTGAAGAGCACAGTGGAGGGTCAGAGAGACCTGGAGTGCAGACCTGGCTCTGCCCCTTGATCGCTCGGTGCACCTGGCGGTCTTGGCTTCCTCCTCTGAACAATACAGATGGTAAACTCGAGCTGATGGGGGTCAGCGCAATCAGTGCAGGAGGCACGTGGCACCCAACTGGCCTACAGTAAGCTGTCCACACACGCCGACTAACATTGCTATTAATAACATGCTGACTCAGTGCTTGGTGTAGAATGAGGTCTTAGAAAATATTACCTGCTATTATGAGGACAGGATTACACATGTAGTAAATGACGAGACATGCGGGTAAATGACCAACGTGTAGTAAATGACCATCTACATGTAGTCAATGTATTACATGTCGTGTAAATGACAACAACAATTGTTGTTATATATCATTAAACACTTAGCACAGGGACACAGCAAATGCCCAGTACATATTGGCCAAAATTACTGTTATGATCACCATCATTTTAATATGCTTACATACAGATAGGCACATGGGAAATACCCCAAATATATTAGCCATTGTTGTTGTTGTTGTTAAAATGCTTGGCCTAGGCATGAACACCAAGTAAATACCCAATATACTTCCATTACCGTGAGATTTAATAGTAAGGGACCTGACATATGGTCAGGACTCAAATGTTAGCCAAAAAAATAATAGCACCAGCAGGGATTCCCTGGTAGCTCAGACAGTAAAGAATCTGCTTACAATGAAGGAAACCTGGGTTCAATTCCTGGGTTGGGAAGATCCCCTGGAGGAACATAGCAACCCACTCCAGTATTCTAGCCTGGAGAACCCCCATGGACAGAGGACCCTGGCAGGCTACACCATAGGGTTGAAAAGAGTTGGACACAACTGAAGTGACTCATCATCATCAATGCTAAATAGCTTAAGACTAGGCATGTTCACTGCAGTGGCCCAGGTTCAATCCCTGGTTGGGGAACTAAGATCCTGCAAGCCATGCAGAGAGTAATGTCCCCCAGAGAATATGCCTTGTCCCCATTGTATCCCTAATGCTCGAGCCTTTGACATCCAAGCATTAGGGAGCCAGGAAAAATTGTGGTGTAGGGGAGGAGGGCAGGATATTTGGGGGACAGTCAGAAAGATCTGAATATGCACTCAGTTTTTCATATCAGGGAATTCTTGCTCATTTTGTTAAGTGTGAGCAAATAGTGCCTTTAAAAAAAAGCCGTATCTCTTATTAGAGCATCATGCTGAAATATTTACAGGTCCATGATATCTGGGACTTAGTTTACAAAAAGTGAATAATGAGTTCAGGAGTGGGATGGATAAAACAAAGTTGGCCACGACTTCAGTTCAGTCGCTCAGTCATGTCTGACTCTTTGCAACCTCATGGACTGCAGCACGCCAGGTCTCTCTGTCCATCACCAACTCCTGGAGTTTACCCAAACTCATGTCCATTGAGTCAGTGATGCTATCCAATCATCTCATCCTCTGTTGTCCCCTTCTCCTTCTGCCTTCAATCTTTCCCAGCATCAGGGTGTTTTCAAATGAGTTGGTTCTTCACATCAGGTGGCCAAAGTATTGGAGTTTCAGCTTTAGCATCAGTCCTTCCAATGAATATTCAGGACTGATTTCCTTTAGGATGGACTGGTTGGATCTCTTTGCTGTCTAAGGGACTCTCAAGAGTCTTCTCCAACACCATGGTTCAAAAGTATAAATTCTTCAGTGCTCAGCTTTCTTTATAGTCCAACTCTCACATCCATACATGACTACTGGAAAAACCAAAGCTTTGACTAGACGGAACTTTGTTGGCAAAGTAATGTCTCTGCTTTTTAATATACTGTCTAGGTTGGTCACAACTTTTCTCCCAAGGGGCAAGTTTTGTCTTTTAATTTCATGGCTGCCGTCATCATCTGCAGTGATTTTGGAGTCCAAAAAATAAAGTACACCACTGTTTCCACTGTTTCCCCATCTATTTGTCATGAAGTGGTGAGACCAGATGCCATGATCTTAGTTTTCTGAATGTTGAGCTTTAAGCCAACTTTTTCACTCTCCTCTTTCACTTGCATCAAGAGGCTCTTTAGTTCCTCTTCACTTTCTGCCATAAGTGTGGGGTCATATGCATAACTGAGGTTATTGATATTTCTCCCAGCAGTCTTGATTCCAGCTTGTGCTTCATCCAGTCCAGCACTTCTCATGACGTACTCTGCATATAAGTTAAATAAGCAGGGTGAACCTGGACCTGTGCACTGGGAACATTGAGTGAGCCACTGGACCACAGGTGAAGCTCCCAACACATACTTGAATCTGTGTATTTACCTGTACTCTTTCTGTCTTCCCCACTGGAATGTCACACCCTTTAGAGCAGGATTTTGCCTGTTTTGCTCACTATAATGTTAGTTGCTCAGTTGTGTCTGACTCTTTGCAACCCCATGGACTGTAACCTGCCAAGCTCCTCTGTCTGTGGGATTTCCCAGGCAAGAATACTGAAGTGGTTTGTCATTTCCTTCTCCAAGGAATCTTCCAGACCCAAGGATCAAACTTGCACCTCTAGCGCCTCCTGCATTGGCAGGCAGATTCTTTACCACTGGTGCCAGTTGGTGGGTCCCTAGCCAAAAGTACTGCTTGGCACTTAGTAGCTGTTCAATTAACATTAGTTATTGTTAATGTAAAGTGAGGAATGATCTCAGGGCTTCTCTCTGGCTTTAAGAGGAGGGGCAGGCCAAGGAGAGAATACCCAGCCATCCTTCCCAAGACCCCCCACCCCCAATCCCACCAGTCCCTTCTGCTGGCCTTTGGAACATGCAATGGGCTGCTTCCTTTAGAAAAAGAGGGGTTTGGTTTGAGGGACACTAAACTCAAACAAAATGGGAAAGACTAGAGATATTTTCAAGAAAATTGGAGATACCAAGGGAACATTTCATGCAAAGATGGGCACAATAAAGGACGGAGACAGCAAGGACCTAACAGAAACAGAAGAAATTAAGAAGTGGCAAGAATATGCAGAACTGTACAAAAAAGGTTTTAATGACCCAGATAACCACGATGGTGTGGTCACTCACCTAGAGTCAGACATCCTGGAATGTGAAGTCAAGTGCGCCTTAGGAAGCATTACTACAAACACACTAGTGGAGGTGATGGAATTCCAGTTGAGTTATTTCATATCCTAAAAGATGATGCTGTTAAAGTGCTGCAGTCCATATGCCGGCAAATTTAGAAAACAACAGTGGCCATGGGACTGGAAAAGGTCAGTTTTCATTCTAATCCTAAAGAAAGGCAATGCCAAAGAATATTCAAACAACTGCATAAGTGCACTTATTTCACATGCTAGCAAGGTGATGGTCAAAACCTTTCAAGTGAGGCTTCAACAGTTCGTGAACTGAAAACTTCCAAATGTATAAGCTGGATTTAGAAAAGGCCAAGGAACCAGAGATCAAATTGCCAACATCTGTTGGATCACAGAAAAATCAAGAGAATTTCAGAAAAACATCTGCTTCATTGACTATGCTAAAGCCTTTGACTGTGTGGATCACAACATCCTGTGGAAAATTCTTAAAGAGATGGGAATACCAGACCACCTTACCTGCCTTCTGAGAAATCTGTATGCAGGTCAAGAAGCAATAGTTAGAACCCGATATGGACCAATGGACTAGTTCAAAATTGGGAAAGGAGTACATCAAAGCTATATATTGTCACCCTTCTTATTTAACTTATATGCAGAGTACATCATGCTAAATGCTGGGCTGGATGAATCCCAACCTGGAATCAAGATTGTTGGGAGAAGAGTAACATGGAAACTTATATTACCATATGTAAAATAGATAGCCAATGGGAATTTGCTGTATGGCTCAGGAAACCCAAACAGGGGCTTGGTGTCAATCTAGAGGGGTGGGATGGGGAGGGAGATGGGAGGGAGGTTCAAAAGGGAGGGGATATATGTATACCCATCTAGTCAAGGCTATGGTTTTACCTATGGTCATGTATGGTTGTGAGAGTTGGACTGTGAAGAAGGCTGAGCGCCAAAGAATTGATGCTTTTGAACTGTGGTGTTGGAGAAGACTCTTGAGAGTCCCTTGGACTGCAAGGAGATCCAACCAGTCCATTCTAAAGGAGATCAGCCCTGGGATTTCTTTGGAGGGAATGATGCTAAAGCTGAAACTCCAGTACTTTGGCCACCTCATGTGAAGAGTTGACTCACTGGAAAAGACTCTGATGCTGGGAGGGACTGGGGGCAGGAGGAGAAGGGGATGACAGAGGATGAGATGGCTGGATGGCATCACTGACTCGATGGATGTGAGTCTGAGTGAACTCCGGGAGTTGGTGATGGACAGGGAGGCCTGGTGTGCTGGGATTCATGGGGTCGCAGAGAATCGGACTGAGTGACTGAACTGAACTGAACTGATGACTGATTCATGTTGAGGTTGGACAGAAAACAACAAAATTTTGTAAAGCAATTATCCTTCAATAAAAAATTAATTAATTAAAAAGAGATTGCTGGGAGAAATATCAACAACCTCAGATATGTAGATGATACTACCCTAATGGCAGAACGTGAAAAGACACTAAAGAGCCTCTTGTTGAAAATGAAAGCAAGTGCAAAAGCTAATTTAAAACTCGACATTCAAGAAACTAAGATTATGGCATCCAGTCCCATCACTTCATAGCAAATAGATGGGGGAAAAATGGAAACAGTGGCATATTTTATTTTCTTGGGCTCCAAAAGCACTGCAGGTGGTGATTGGAGCCATAAAATTAAAAGACGCTTGCTCCTTGGAAAAAAAGACAGAGACGGCAAACCTATGACAAAACTAGACAGCATATTTAAAAGCAGAGACATCACTTTGCCAACAAAGGTCTGTATGGTCAAAGCTATGTTTTTTTCAGTAGTCATGTATGGATGTGGGATTTGGACCATAAAGAAGGGTGAGTGTGGAAGATGGAGAAGACTCTTGATGCTTTTGAACTGTGGTGTTGGAGAAGACTCTTGAGAGATCCTTGGACTGCAAGGAGATCCAACCAGTCCATCCTAAAGGAAGTCAACCCTGAATATTCATTGGGAGGACTGATGTTGAAGCTGAAACTTCA
>SJYQ01093248.1:59921-83236 GCA_006410935.1 Redunca redunca
TTTAAAACTCAACATTCAAGAAACTAAGATTATGGCATCCAGTCCCATCACTTCATAGCAAATAGATGGGGGAAAAATGGAAACAGTGGCATATTTTATTTTCTTGGGCTCCAAAAGCACTGCAGGTGGTGATTGGAGCCATAAAATTAAAAGACGCTTGCTCCTTGGAAAAAAAGACAGAGACGGCAAACCTATGACAAAACTAGACAGCATATTTAAAAGCAGAGACATCACTTTGCCAACAAAGGTCTGTATGGTCAAAGCTATGTTTTTTTCAGTAGTCATGTATGGATGTGGGATTTGGACCATAAAGAAGGGTGAGTGTGGAAGATGGAGAAGACTCTTGATGCTTTTGAACTGTGGTGTTGGAGAAGACTCTTGAGAGATCCTTGGACTGCAAGGAGATCCAACCAGTCCATCCTAAAGGAAGTCAACCCTGAATATTCATTGGGAGGACTGATGTTGAAGCTGAAACTTCAATATTTTGGCCACCTGATGTGAAGAGCTGACTCATTGGAAAAGACCCTGCTGCTAGGGAAGATTGAGGGCAGGAGGAGAAGGGGATGACAGAGGATGAGATGGTTGGATGGCATCACTGACTCAAAGGACATGAGTTTGGGTAAACTCCGGGAGTTGGTGATGGACAGGGAGGCCTGGCGTGCTGTAGTCCATGGGGTCACAAAGAGTCAGACGTGACTGAGCGACTGAACTGAACTGACTGACAGTCCATGGGGTCACAAAGAGTGGACTGTGACTGAGCAAGTTTCACTTTCACTTTTCTGTTTTCTGGAGCTAGCAAGCGGAAGACTCCTGGGGCCGGCCTGGATAGGAAGGCAGAGCCCAGTGCCTGAGAACCGGTGGAGTGGCCCCTCACCACAGTCTACCCGGTGTCTTCACAGCTGCAAGCGGAGGCCATGAGGCTGCCATCGCTGGGCGTAGCACCCCAGCCGGGCACACAGGATCTCCCTGAGCCCCCAGAGGCACGAAGGCTGTGGACACGGTGGATTTGGGCCTCGGCTGGCTCGTCGCAGGCCTGGAAAGGCCAGTTGTGGGCTGTCAGCTCACAGAAGGCCAGGGACTGGTACCAGGAAACCCTGTTGTGAGGGTACAGAGGGACGGGGCCTGTGATAGAGTGGCTGACTTGGGGAGCCCAGGTCCTTCCAGCTGAGTGCAAAGTCTCTGTGTCAGGCAGCAGGGAGCCATCAGGGCCATGGAAGTCATCCTGGGGGTCCCCACTGAAGCCCCACCCCCAGGCTTCAGATCTCAGGCACATGGCAGATAGGTGGTGGGCCCCAGTCATAGGCCAGCCTCGGCCTGCACTGCTGCCCAGAACCACTGATGCACACGTGCCTGGGGCTTCTGGCCAGGGGCAGGGACAGGTGGGCTGGAAACATAAACGGGGCCGTGTCCACATCAGACAAGCCCAGGTGGGCTCTCATTCCCTCAGGACCCTTGGCATGGGCCATGTTCCCTCAGCCTTTCCCCAGGGGGCGGGCGGGGGGCAGCCCTTGGACTCTGGTCCTAGCCCTGGCTGAGCTTACTTGGATCCTCCCAGGAGTCTGAGCCTCCATCATCACCTTTACCCCCTGGGCACCCACCTCGATCTGCCATGCCTCAGGCAGGCTGGCTGTGGGGCTTAGGTAGTCATTATCCACCCACACAGTGAACGCTGGTGCCCCTTGGCCAACTTGACAGGGACAGCTCTGTGGTGGGCCCCCCGGCTTGTGAAGATGACCCCATTGAAGGTGTGGTGATGGGGTCACCTGACACTTGGTTACTGCCATTCAGGACTCTATAGCCAGACCTCCGCACACAGCAGACACATGGTCCCATCTCCACAAGCCTGGAGGATGCAGCGAGGTGGTTGCCCAGGCTCCTTATCCTTGCACAGCTCACTCAGTGGGAGCTCAGCTCTTGAGCCCCTAGGGGCAGGACATGTCTCTGCCAGGGCAGCCACAAAAGGCTGGGTGCACACAAGCCCCACCACTGAACACATAACCAGCATGGTATACACATCCCTCACGACACAGGCTGTGCAGGTCAGAGGCGCCTTCTCGTGTGGGCAGATGGTCTGGCAGTTACCGGCACATGTCTCCCAGTGGCCGTTTTCAGGGCAGGATAGTTCTGGAGCAAGGAGAGAGAGAGGGAGAGACATCAGTATTAGGTTTGGTGTTCAAGACAATCCCTGCCCCAACACACACATAGTGTAGGTCTGTATCCTCTCAGACCCCAGAACAGGGCCAGACGTTTTTGTGCAGTCCGCAGCCTATGCAACTGCACACAGCGTTCCTGGTCCCAGCTTCCATACTTTTCTTTACTATCTCCCTCCAGCTTACCACAAAAGTCAGGACCATGCCAGGTGCCCACAGAAACGTCAGTAGCTTGACAGACCCGGGTGAAGGCAGCTGGTGCCTGACAGATGATAGCACACGGCTACACACTTTTCCTCACAGCTTGTCCACACACTGGGAGGGTCCAGGCACAAGCTGGAAAGGGCCTCATCAGTTCTGAAGGCTGCCTACAGGTCTTGGGGCCTGCATCCCTGGCCCTCAAGTAGGCTGCAGGGCCCCACCTCCTGCCAACTGGGCTGGAATGGCCCAGGTTTCAACTGGGGGCATTCCCAGAGAGGTCAGGGTCTTGGGCCTACACAGGCCCTTGGTGATGGTGACCTCAGTGTGTGGTGCCACAAGTTCCAGATACCCGTCCTGGATCCACAGTTTGAGGCCTGCATCCAAGACCAGGCAAGTGACTAAGTCCCATGCATGAACAGCGAGCCCAGCTTCGGCGATGGAGAAGGACAGAGGAAGCAGGTGCCCACTCACTGTGGGGAAAGGACACAGCACTGGGACTGGGGAGCCCCAGCACAGATTCCACTCTGGGGGAGGCTATTGGTGAGAGGACTCTGAGATAGAAATGCATGTGTCCGGTGAGGCTCAGGTTACAGTGACACTCTTGAGTGGGAAAGGGGACACAGATGGGGGTATTTACAATAGAAAACATGGAAGGGACACCCAAGGGAGTGGGCAAAGATGGGGGTGAGAAAAGGGTGGGCTGAGTCCACAGACAGTCAGTCTTCAGAGTGACGGCTGAGAAGGTGGCCTAGCTGGAGAGATAAGAGGAAAACTAGATGCTTGGGTTCCTACATGTGGGAAAAAAAATGAGTAGGGAGGAGACAGGTGTTGGGCATTATCTAAAGCTGCTGATGGTCAAGCAGGACATGGTCGGAGGATTAAGTGCTAGACAGGGGCCGGGGAAAGCAAAAGCGAAAGTCGCTCAGTCATATCTGACTCTTAGAGACTCCACGGACAATTCTCCAGGCCAGAATACTGGAGTGGGTAGCTGCTCCCTTCTCCAGAGGACCTCATCGAGAATGGTTTGGGAGAAAGAGTTCCTTGATGGTCCAGTGGTTAAGACTCAGTGCTTTCACAACAGGGACCCAGGTTTAATCCCTGACTGGGGAACTAGGATCCTGCAATCCTGCAAACTCGGCCAAAAGGAAACAAAAAACAAAAAAAAAAAGAGTGATTTTGGAGGCCTGAAGTTGAAGGATGACAAAAGCATGATCAGAGAGGGTTCAAGAGACTGGAAAGAGAGGGTTGGAGGCCGCAGGCTTTGGGGGTATTTGCTGTAAAGGGTCTCTAAGAAAGGGGGCAGGAGCTGGGTGTGGGGCAGGGGTGCAGAGGGACCGAGGGATGTTTCTTGTTCAGTCGCTAAGCTGTTTCTGACTCTTTGCGACCCAATGGACTGCAGCACACCAGGCTTCCCTGTCCTTCACCATCTCCTGGAGTTTGCTCAGATTCATGTCCATTGAAGCCGTGATGCCATCCAACCATCTATCCTCTGTCGCCCCCTTCTCCTCCTACCTTCAATCTTTCCCAGCATCAGGGTCTTTCCCAATGAGTTGGTTTTTTGCATCAGATGTCCAAAGTATTGGAGCTTCAGCCTCAGCATCAGTCCTTCTAATGAATCTTTAGGGTTGATTTCCTTTATGATTGACTGGTTTGATCTCCTTGCAGTCCAAGGGACTCTCAAGAGACTTCTCTAGCACCACAGTTTGAAAGCATCAATTCTTTGGCATTCAGTCTTCTTTATGGTCCAACTCACACACCCGTTCATGACTACTGGGAAAGACGCTTCTTAAGATGGACAGATCAGAGCCTGTTGGAATGTAGTGAGAAGGATCCCATAAGAAGAGGCAAATTGATATCGCAGCATTAAATCAGTGTTGCCCAAGCTTGAGCGTGCATCAGAGTCCCCGAGGGGCTGGTTAAAATAGATCACTGGCCCCACCCAAAGTGGTAGTCTTGGGTGCCACCCAAGGATATCCACCCAAGAATATTCAAACAAGATCCCAGATGCTGCTGCTGCTGGTTTGGGCCCCCTTTGAGAAGCACTGATGCAGAAGAGAGAGCACAGAAGGATCTCCAGGTGGGATTCAGGAGCAATCACGGAGCAGTGCTTAGCCGGGAGCGTAGACCATATTCTATCCCCACGGCCTGGGAGGTACAGGGGCCTGGGCAGAGGGGCAGAGAGTGTCGGGGCTCACGAAGGGTTTCTGCCCCCATTTCCCAGTGAAATAGGAAGCGAGACCATCACAGCAGAGAGTGAGGTGACTTGGTCTCAGGGGAGGGGGGGATAGTGAGGGGAGCAGGTGAGACAGCCTTTCAAGTTCACGATTCCAGGTGTGAGGTTGGCTGTGCCGCCTAGGGGTAAGAGTAAGAGGAGAGGGGCGTCTTCTGATGAGGGGCTGCCTAGGTGCAAGGGAAGGAGGGCACAGGTGGGCACAGGTGGTGAGGGTGCAGGCCAGGAGGGAGCTTGAAATCCTAGAAGGAAAGGGATGAGGAAGAAGCGGCAGGGCAGTGGGTCGGTAGGCTGCATGGCCAGTGAGGTCAACCAGCGGCTAGAGCCAGGGAACCAGGGAGTGGGAACCAGAGACTGGGTTGTGTAACAAAGAAAGGGGAGGGGGTGGGGACAGAGGGGTATCAGCCTTCCTCTCGCTTTCCCTCAGTCTCTATTTTATTTTTTAAAAATATTTGTTATTCATTAAAAATATTTGTTATTTATTTATTTGACTGTGCTGGGTTTTAGTTGTGGCACTTGGGATCTTTAGCTGTGGCATGCAAACTCTTAGTTGGGGCATGTGAGGTCTAGTTCCCTCACCAGGGATGGAACCCGGACCCCCTGCATTGGGAGCACAGTCTTGGCCACTAGACCACCAAGGCAGTCCCTTTAGTCTCTATTTTTTATTTCTTTTTCTGCCTCCACTCTCCCAGTCCCCACTCCCCAGCCCTCAATCTACCTACCCCTTTCCCTCTCTCGCTCGTCTCTCCATCTATGGTCTCACTCCCTTTGCTGTCTCTCTTTCCATCTCTCTCCCCGCCAGTCCATGTCTGTCTCCCTCTCTCCGTCACCCGTTTTCTCTCCTTCTCACTGCACTTTCCTCTTTGTCTCTCCATCTCTGCCATCACCCTCCTGTTTTTAATCTTTTGCTCTTTCCCTCTGTCTCTGACTCTCCCCCCTGGTGTCTCCCACTTGTCAAGGAACCAGATCCTTCTGGGCCTGGGCCAGAGAACCCCAGCCTCGGTCTTCTCCCTTCACCCCTTTCCTCACCTGGGGACCAAGGGCCCCAAGAGTGGGAACTCGGTCCCAGGTGGCCACAAGCAGGGCACACCAGGAGGAGGCACGGGCCAGATCTTGGGCCTTCCACTGCAGCAGCTCAGGCTGGCAGCTCTCCACCTGCTCAAAGGGGATCCCACTCAGTGTGGACCCATCTGCCCAGAACGGGGCCGGGCCCATCTCCAGGGGAAATAACCTCAGGCGTGAACAGGGCCACAGGCTTCCCAAAGGACTCCAGCCTGTTGGTGCCAACCTGGGGGAGGCAGGGAAGGAAGAGATGGGCAGAGGGGCTCAGGTCAGGGATTGGAGAGGGTGCCGGGCCCAAGACCCAGAAGGAGGAGGGAGCAGATATAGACTGGATGAGGCAGGAGTGGGGTCAGGGGAAGAGGGGGCCCAGGAACGTACAGTTAGGGGTTCGGGGCACTCACACAGGCCATCCTGTGCGTGACCTCAAAGAGTGTAGAGGGCTTGCGCAGCTGTAGCTCCTCGAGAAGCCATCGCTCTCTGGGGGGGGCCTCATCCCCACGTTCCAGCCCCAAGGGAGTGAGGCTGGGTATAACCAGACCACTGAGGCTCCACCAGCACCCCCTGTCCCCTCAGACACCCACCTGGGTAGGGCCATGTCTCCTCAAACACGCCATGGGGGGGGGCCTGTCCCCTCAGACACCCCCCAGGGTGGGGCCCCCAAGGTGGGGCCATGTCCCCTCAGACATCCTCCCAGGGTGGGGCCATGTCCGCTCAGATACCCCCCGGGGAGATTATGTCCCCTCAGACACTCCCCAGGGTGGGGCCCTGTCCCCTCAGATACACCCCGGAGGGATTATGTCCCCTCAGACACCCCCAAGGGAGGGGCCATGTCCCTTCAGACATCCCCCGGGGGGATTATGTCCCCTCAGACACCCACCAGGGTGGGGCCATGTCCCCTCAGACATTCCCCCCAAGGTGGGGCCCCCCCAGGTGGGGCCATGTCCCCTCAGACACCCATTAGGGTGGGGCCTGTCCCCTCAGACACCCCCCAGGGTGGGGCCCTGTCCCCTCAGACATTCCCCCCAAGGTGGGGCCATGTCCCCTCAGACATCCCCTCAGGGTGGGGCCATGTCCCCTCAGACATTCCTCCCAAGGTGGGGCCATGTCCCTTCAGGCATCCCCCCAGGGTGGGGCCCTGTCCCCTCAGACATTCCCCCCAAGGTGGGGCCTGTCCCCTCAGACACTCCCCAGGGTGGGGCCATGTCCCCTCAGACATTCCTCCCAAGGTGGGGCCATGTCCCTTCAGGCATCCCCCCAGGGTGGGGCCCTGTCCCCTCAGATACCCCCCGGTGGGATTATGTCCCCTCAGACACACACTAGAGTGGGGCCCTGTCCGTTCAGACATCCCACCAGGGTGGGGCCATGTCCCCTCAGATATCCCCCCCAGGTGGGGCCATGTCCCCTCAGATAACCCCCAGGGGGATTATGTCCCCTCAGACACCCCCCAGGGTGGGGCCTGTCCCCTCAGATCCCTAGGCCCCTCTCTGCCTGTCCCCCAGTCCTGTTCCCTGACCAAGTTGGGGAACCTGTCTCGCTTTACCTCCTCACTCCTCGCTCCAGGTCACTTGGTTCTGCAGGACTGAGGGAAAAGGAAAAGGTGTCAGCTAAGGGCTGGGGTACCCCCATCACATCTGACCCTTTTCCAGAGTCCTCTATCCCTCTCATCCACCAGCAGTGGCCAGAGAAGCTCCACGGTAGCCCCATGGGCTGGGTGGTCACTCTGGCTTGTACCTGGAGGAGAAGGGACTGGACTGCCAGGGAAGTCTCATAATAGGTTTGATTTATATTGAAATAAAAGTATGCCACTGCCACATGAAGCCCATGGTTTCATAAATATTACTATTAATGTCAAAGTTAAGTTGAAAGGGGGGAAAGACAAAAAGAAAGATTATTATATTTTATTTTATTAAGTAAAATAAAAATACAAATGGTACCAGAGTATTTGTTCCTGGTCTGTCTCTCCTAAAGGCAGCTCCATAGGGCAGGGAATTTTGTCTGTTTATTTTTTTGTCTCCATTTCTGCCCCTGGTGCTTAGAACAGTGCTTGACACATAATAGCTGCTCAATAAATATTAGTTGAATGAATGAATAGTAAAAGTTAAGAAAATCACACTCAGACATCTGAATTTGGGAAAATGATTAATTAACATACATAAAACTCTCAGCAGTGCCCAACACATAGGAAGTGCTCAAAAAATCTTCATGAATATGCTTATTATTATAAAAATGATTGTTATTTAAAGATGCAACACATAGGCACTCTGGCCAAATGCTTATGTGCCCAAAGCTGAATATCATCATCTTAGAATGAACTTCTGAGATATAAAAAAAAAAATCTGAAAATGTACTTAAAATGTATTACTGTTATAATTTTATTATCCACAAAGGTCAAGGGCAACTCTTCTGAGCTGACACTTCAGATCATTTCTCCACTTTGTCAGCAGCCAGTGTTCAACTGCAGTCAGTAAATGCCTATGGCAGTTCTAAAACATAGCCCTAAATTTTCTGACTAGCCTCCCCTCATGAGGTGGGGGTCTGTCTCTGTCTCCCCTCCTTGAATCTGAGCAAGTTTGTGATTACTTCAACCAACAGAGTAGAAAAGTAGTGAGGCTGGGCTATGAAAGGCAGCATTTGCTAATATGTTAACTATGGAGCCCTGAGCTACGTGAGCAGTCCACAAGTCCTGAGGCAGCCATGCTGGGAGGAAGCCCAAGCCGCTTGGATAGACCAATGCATTGATGATTCCAGCTGAGCCCTGCCGCTGAGCCATTCCAGCCCAGGCACCAGACTTGTGAGTAAAGCAGCCCCTTTCACCAAGTCAGTCCACCCTTTAGGACAGTCGTCCTCAGACTTTTTGGCCCAGGGACTAGGGTCAGAGGGAAGCAGTTTGGGGATAATTCAAGCATATTACACTTTTGTGCACTTTATTTCTATTATTACTACATTGTGATATGTAATGAAATAATTACACAGCTCACCATAATGTAGAATCAGTGGGAGCCCTGAGCTTGTTTTCCTGAAACTAGATGGTCCCATCTGAGGGCAATGGGAGACAGTGACGCCCAAAGTATGTTGCTTATGCCCAGTCTGCTCCACGGTCTTGTTTGGTTGCAGTCACTGCAGAAAACCCTGCTTCACAAATATAGGATGTTGGAAACAGAAGCAGGCTTTTCAATGTTTTGTGGCAATCCTGAGATAATCTGCTTTGACTTTAATCCAGAATGTATGGAGATTTGAAGTCTTCAACATACTTTTAAGGCCACTCATTTGCCATATCAAGTGGTAATGCAAGCTATAGGGAGCAGTTGTAAATACAGATGATGCTTCACTCTCTTACCCTTTGCTCACCTCCTGCTATGCAGCCCAGTTCCTAACAGGCCATGGACTGGTACTGGCACATGGCTGAGGGGTTGGGGACCCCTGCTTTAGGACTTCTAGCTGAAGACCTGGACATCATGAAGTAGAGTTGTCCCTGCTGTTATCCCTCTGACTTACTGAACCACAGAATCTGCATAATAAAATGGTTGCTATTTTACACCACAAAGTTTGGGATGGTTTGTTATGCAGCCTAGAACTGGGACAGCTGCTCACTAAGTAACTGTAGGATTTAAATGGTATTACTTTTCCTCCAGAAACTAAAATCCATTCTCTCCTTACAGCCCTATTTGAACATTCAACAATAATTATTTCTGAACACAGAATTCATGGCCATCATAATCATTGTTAATTATGGTGGCAATTTACTTGCAGAAAAACCATGGTAGAAAAAAAATAACTGTATACTTCCCCTTCAATTTGACTGGGAGAATGCCAACTTATAAACCACATATGGAGCTTTCCATTCCAAGTTACATCCAGAAGGCTTTCTATATTTGAAAGTGAATACTCAGATATAAACACTCACCATGAGTGCAAAGCCTTGCGCGTATCCCTGAGGTGGTTACATAAATTGGGCCAAAGATAAGATGGGCCAAATATTTCTGGCTCGGAGATACACAGCAATGACATGGAAGAAAGAGTTTTGATATTTGATCTTTCTGAAGACCAAGATCTTGGCAGAGCTTCAAAGCAACCCTGTGATTGTTACTAATATTTTTCTAATATCTGCGTGACTCCTTGAGTGGGTGGCAAGGTTTAGTGAGAGCGGAAGGAGAAACTGAGGCTTACCTACCGCTGGCCAACAAAGGAGACTGCTGATGGCTGTTGAGTAAATCAATCTCCCCAACCTCTTCTCCCCTCCAAGAGCAATGATGCAGGCAAAACCCAGAATGACCTTCTGGTTAACAACTTCCCAGAGGAGATCTATAGGTTTTTAATGTCCAGACTTCCAACCAGATACCCTAGAATCAGACTGCATCCCCTCAAGCCTCCCAGGTGAAAGTCCTACCCTGGGACTTCAGTCCCACCCAGAGCAAGATCGTGTCTTCTCTGGCCCCCTCCCAGCCAGAGTGAGCTGTGTCCCCTTGGACCCTCAGGACACAGCCATTATCTGCTGTGGTAGACCATGTTTTCTGAGAGCTCCCAAACTTCACAAAACACAAGTACAGTACATTTTTCAACTGACAATGATAAAGGAAAATTTATAGTCCCATCCCTGTAGTTCAAAACATTTTTAACAAGCAGTGTGTGAGTCAAGTCTTGAATTATATCTCCAATATGGTGGGTAGAACAGCGAGCACAACCGCACACAAGATGTTTGGAAAACTGTGTGGAGATGTGGGGTCAGGGCATTCCTGATGGACAAAGACATGGTGAGGATCACCAGATCCTAAGGGTCTGATCCAGGGAGAAATGCTTGGAGCATTTTCCAAGTAAATAGACTGTACTCACTGGAAAAGACCCTGATGCTGGGAAAGATTGAGGGCAGAAGGAGAAGGGGGTGACAGAATGAGATGGTTGGGCGGCATCACTGACTCAGTGGACAGGAGTTTGAGCAAATTCTGGGAGAAGGTAAAGAACAGGGAAGCCCAGTGTGCTGCAGTCCATGGGGTCGCAGAGTCGGATATGACTGAGCGACTGAACAACAATGTTATTTGAAGGGACTTTTCTGTGTCTATTTGTGTTTTAGGAAATTGCTTGGGGACTTGTAGCTGATGGGCAACACAGTGAATTTTTATCATGGGAGACAGGCATCTGGTGGGTGTTTTCCTGCAGAGCGTCTGGTGTCCAGCAGCACCTCGTCAGGCCTAACCAGGAAGCCCCACAGTTTAGGAGCAGTGGTGCCCCCTGGTGACCATCTCGGTCCCCCCCCTGCAAGATCTGCCAATACTTTGTGCAGTGGTACCCAATCTTTTTGGCACCAGAGTACAGGTTTGTGGAAAATAATTTTTTCACACCCGGGATGGGGAAGCTGGTTTCAGGATGATTTCAGAGCATTGTATACTTTAAGGAAATGGTGGGCCTCCCTGGTGGCTCAGACGGTAAAGCGTCTGCCTGCAGTGCGGGAGACCCGGGTTTGATCCCTGGGTTGGGAAGATCCCCTGGAGAAGGAAATGGCAACCACTCCAGTACTCTTGCCTGGAAACTTCCGTGGACTGAGGAGCCTGGTAGGCTACAGTCCATGGGGTCACAACGAGTCGGACACGACTGAGCGACTTCACTTTCACTTTAAGGAAATGGCAACCCACGCCAGTACTCTTGCTTGGAAAATCCCATGGACAGAGGAGCCTGGTAGGCCACAGTCCACAGGGTCTCAAAGAGTCGGACACGACTGAGCGACTTCACTTCACTTATTACTATTATTATTACATTGTGATATAATCGTAACGCAGAATCAGTGGGAGCCCAGGGCTTGTTTTTCTGCACTCAGGCGGTGATGCGAGCAATGAGGAGCAGCTGTAAACACAGATGAAGCTTCCCCCCGCCCAGTGTTCACCTCCTGCTGCAAGGCCTGGTTCCTAACAGGCCACTGACTGGTAATGGTCTGTGGCCTGGGGCGCTGGGACCCCTGCTCTAGGGAACAAAGTGGGTGCAAGGGGAAGCTGAAACCAACCTCCAGCCCAGATGAAGAGATGAGGCGGATGTCTCAGGCTGTGCTCACCGGGCCTGGCACACCTGCCTTCTATCCACAGGGTCCAGCTTCCTGTGGAGATCCATAGTAGATGTCTTTTTTCTCACTGGGTATCTACAACCATTTTTTTTTTTTTTTGAAACAGCACTGGAGAAGCCCTCATTCTCAGGTCATGTAGTTCTTGAGGGTCAAACCTCCTCCCCACCCCATGCACAGGTGCACAGTGATCTGATTAGGGATGAGCATATGGCCCAAATCTGTCCAGGGAGAGCCAGGCCTGGGGCTTTTTTGCTACAGCTGATCGAAAGCAGCATGCTTTCTCTACTGAGGCTGTTAAGTGGTCCACAGCATATAAGCTTCGAGTTTCGGTGGGTTGCGGGAGAACATCTCTATCTCTAGTTGTAGAGGAGACCGCTTGAAAATGAAGCTGACACAGAGAAAGGCAGATGTGAGAGAGGAAGTGAGGCACAGTCCTGAAAAATGTTTGAGCAGCTGGATCGAGAAGAGAAGCCAGAGGCGCCAGTGCATTTTCAGTTAAGTGAACTAATTAGGATCTTTTCTGTTAAGCCAGTGGGAACTGGAGGATTATGCTCCCTGCCTTGATCTATGCCAGGCCCTAGTCTCTCTCTTCCATGCGCCCAGAAAGTCCTCATTTGCTGCTTACAGCTGCAAACTCAGAGACCACATTAATCAAAACCATCTTTATTATTTAAAGAGCATCCTGTCATCAGGAGCACAAGATGGGGGGGTCCCAGATGGCAGAACAATATTTACATGGGGGGCAGGAGGGTGGTCCCAGGGCTGAGTGGGCCCGCCACTGTGGAGGACCTTGGAGGGAAGACTATCCTTGGACCTGTGGGCTGGGCCCAAGAAGAAAAATGTTCCATCCCTGGCCCAGGGTGAACCCCATCATGTGGGGCTGGGGACCCTTAGATCAGCTTGGGCCCTGGAGGCGTGCACAGCGAGGAGAAGCCACAGGTCAGAGCTGGGTTACCATGCCGCTGGCTTCGGAGTGAGTCTGGGGAAAGACAACTAGGGGCTTCCCCCAACGTCCCACAAGTGCCCACCCCTCCCCAGGAGCCCCGTGAAAGTCATCCGTTCCCTAGGGTTACCCCTTCTAAGCCCTACAGGTTTCCAGAAAACCCTGCCTCCCTTTCCCACTCAGAGTCCCAAACCCTCCCGCCCTCTGGCTCCCATCTGGGCTCAAATTTCACCTTTATGGCCTGGAAGATCCACTCCCGGAAGTCACTGACTTTGGTGTAGACGCCTGGCTTCTGGGCCAGGGCACAGCCGGTGCCCCAGCTCACAATGCCACATAGCCGCCAACGTGGCGTCCGAGAGATGCTATCCTCACACACGAAGGGGCCACCACTGTCGCCCTGGTGGGGGACGGAAGGCCTGGCTGGAGGCCAAGACGGCTGGCCAGGAGGCCCTTCTTGCAGGGCCAGGGGCTGTGGTCATAGAGCCTTCTGGCCCTGAGATAGGGAGCCCGACCGCCCAAGGCCCTATGTTTCCATCCCTGGGGAGGGCGGGGCTCCGGCTGCCTCACAGCATCCCTCACCTGGCAGGCATCAATGCCACCCTCAGGGTAGCCGGCACAGAACATCTTGGGCTTGATCTGGTTCCCGTAGAAGTCGGGGCCGTTGCAGACATCATTGCTGATTATGGGGACTCGGGCCTCCTGGAGCACCCCAGCCTGTTGGCCTGGGGGTGTGCGGGCAAGGCTGGCCGAAGCTGGGGGGCATGCACACCTCCTCCCCTCCCCTCCCACCTGGGCTGCTCAGTGTCCCTACACCCCCGGGTCCAAAGAGGCACTGGCGTAGCCCAACTGCCTTTCCCCAGCCCAGCTCAGAGTCTCCCTAAGGCAGCTTCCAAGCAGAGGACAAGACTCACCGTAGTACTGTGTGTTGCCCCAGCCAGTCACCGTGCAGATCTTGCCATCGAC
The DNA here is from genome assembly GCA_006410935.1 of Redunca redunca. Lineage (NCBI taxonomy): Eukaryota > Metazoa > Chordata > Mammalia > Artiodactyla > Bovidae > Redunca > Redunca redunca. The sequence continues at coordinate 73,520 of SJYQ01093248.1, forward strand.
CAGGGCCTGCCCGGCAGCCGGGAGACACACGGGCTGGATGTACTCTGTGCAAGAGACCACATCGGTCTGGGCCCCTGCCAGTCTGCCCCACCCAGGACAAACCTCGCTCTAGCTGCCCCGGCCCCACCCTTCCCTCTGTTCTTTTACAAACACCACAACAAAAGTTGCCTCCTATAAACAACAAGGTCCCATTGTATAGTGCTGGGAACCATATTCAATACCCTGTGATAAAACATAATAGACAAGAATATGAAAAAGATATATATGTGTGTGTGTGTGTGTGTGTGTGTGTGTAACTGAGTCACTTTACTGTATAGAGGAAATTAATACAACATTGTAAATCACTGTACTTCAATACAGGGCTTCCCCAGTGGCTCAGTGGTAAAGAATCCACTTGTAAGGCAGGAGACATGGGTTTGATCCCTAAGTTGGGGAGATCCCCTGAAGGAGGGCATGGAAACCCATTCCAGTATTCTTGTCTGGCAAACCCCATGGACAGAGGAGCCTGGCAGCTACAGTCCATGGGGTTGCAAAGAGTTGAACACAACTGAAGCGACTTAGCATAGCATAGCATCCTTCAATACATTTTTAAAAATAAAAGAAGCTGCCTTCTATTGAGAACTCACTATGTACTCGCATCTTTCTGGGTGAATTCCCTTAATATCCCATCAGCTCAGAGAGGTGGGGCTATTATTACCCCCACTTAAAGAGGGGGAAATAAAACCATGTCACTTGTCCAAAGCCTTAGATTGAGTCGATGACAGAGCCAAAATTTGAACCCAGGTTGGCCCAGTTTCTAAGCCTGTGTTCTTAACCATGGCCCATGGGGCTGCCCCTTACCTAGAGAGTGACTTTGAGAAATTTTATTTTTTCAATGTTTTGGCCACCATGGCATGTGGGATCTTATTTCCCAGAATAGGGATCAAATCTGTGCCCCCCCAACCCCTGCATTGAAAGTGCCTCCCATTTAGCTACTGGACCACCAGGGAAGTCCCTTCTGTAAGAAATTTTACAAGGCACTATCTTGAGATATTGGACTTCCACATGTCAAAAAATCATCATGATAAATACACCAGTCTATCCTGTCCACAGTAAGAATGGCATCCCTGAGACATGACATCCTTGTGCAGTGCACAGCCCATGCAAGTGGTCCTGGCAGCCCTGCTAGCAAGCCTTGCTGGTGACTTCACCTGCCTGAGCTCAGAGCTCTCAGGTGCAAAATGGAAAGAATAATCATTTCCCCCCGGCCAGAGGTGTATCATGAGAAACTGGTGAAGTGTTGAATAGCATGCCTGGCTAACGGGAAATGCTCATGTAACTAGCAATAGTAATAAACAACAGCAGCAATGATTATTAGTGTTAACTGAATGCAGGCATTGCTCTAAGCTCTTTGACTCAGATTAACCCTTTTCAGTGTTTCAATAACCTTCAGGAGTCATTTAACAGATGAGGGAACCTGAGGTTTGGAGAGGTGAAGCCACATACCCAAGACCGCAGAGCTGCCGAGTATCTGACCCCAAAGCCCACACCACTCCCCTCAGCCCCACGTCCAAATACAGGCCGCTCACATGTGTTGTTCCCTTAAATGGAGAACTAGTATCATGGACCTTTCAAAAGAAAATAACCATTAAAAATAAGAATAAGGCAGACTTCCCTGGTGGCCAGTGGCTAAGACTCTGAGCTCCCAACACAGGGGACCGGGGGTTCAATCTCTGGTCAAGGAACTAGATCTCACAAGCTGCAACTAAAGATTCCCCATGCCACCACTAAGACCCAGCGCAGCCAAATAAATAAACAATTTTTTTAAAATTATAAAAAGCAAAGACAATAACGCAAACTACAAAACAGTACTGACTTTCCCGGCAGCTCAGCCAGGGGCTTATAGGCACAGATTCCAGAGCCATGCAACTGGGGCTCCAACCGTTGCCATTTTCCAGTTGTGGGAATGTGGGGTATTATGTATCTTCTCTATGTCGGGAATTTTCCTCTTGTAAAAAATAAAAATAAAAACAAAAACACAGGATCATAAGAGAACCCACCCTCCCCAGGCTGCTGTGACAATGAAATGAGTGCCTGCTTGGGACAAGCTGAGGCCAGTGGCTGCCCACAGGAGGCACATAAAAGTGTTGGAGTTCATCTATCATCACTATTGTTGCATTCTTTCATTATTATTTTTTACGATGTTTTAAAATCTTATTTATTTATTAAGGCTGTGCTGAGTCTTTGTTGCCGTGAGGGCTTTTCACTGTTTGTTGTGAGCTGTAGTGGGGCTACTCTCTGGTTCTGGTGCGTGGGCTTCTCATTGTAGTGACGTCTCTTGTTGCGGAACAGAGGCCTACAGCGATCAGGCTTCAGTAGTTGTGGTATCTGGGCTTAGTTGCTCTCAGTCAGGGACTGAACCTACGTCTCCTTCATTGGCAGACAGATACTTAACCAACGAACCATCAGGGAAGCCCAAGATTTTTAAATTTTTTTAATATGAACCATTTTTAAACTCTTTATTGAATTTGCTACAAAATTGCTTCTGTTTTATGTGTGGGTGTTTTGTGGCAAAGAGAGCATGTGGGTCTTAGCTCCCAACCAGGGATCAAACCCACACCTGTTGCATTGGAAGGTACAGTCCTAACCGCTGGACTGCCAGGGAAGTCCCTCCTTATCATTATTATTTTCATCATCATACTGATGCCTGCTGAAGGCTCATCATCATTGCTATGATAACTTCCTTATCATCGACATTATTATTATTACTGTTATACCACTCGGTGGCCTTCTGATAGCTGAAGCCCACAGCCTGCTCTAAATTCAAAAGGCATGTGTAGATGAGGTATGAAAGACACACTGACGCCCAGGTGAGTCTTTCTCATTGACAGCAAGGAAATGCTCTGGAAAACTACAAAGGGAATAAATAACTCCTGACTTTCTGATTCATTCATACACTTATTTTTTTTCATTTCTTTCTTTTATTTTGGTAATAGCTTTTTTGGAGATATAATTCCTGTACCACACAATTCACCCACTTAAAGCACACAAGTCAATGGGTTTTAGACAGGTTTTGGATGCAGGGACTACCCTGCCTGGTAGTAGAAAGGTACCACCCCCACCACAATCGATTTCAGAACATTTTCGTCACCACCTTTACTTCTGACCTCCCAACGTTTCTGTGCCACCCCCACGCCTGGGGAACCACTAATGTACTTTCTATCTCTGCAGGTTTACCTGTTCTGGACATTTCGTAGAAATGGAATCATATAGAATGTGGCTGTTTGGGTCTGACTCCTTTCTGAGCACAGTGCTGTCCAGGGTCATCCACTGTGTACCATGGATCACTTCATTCCTTTCTAACCTAATATGATTCCATTGTATGGATCTAGCACGCTTTTTGTTTATCTGTATGTCGGATGGTAGACATCTGGTGGTTTCCATCTTTTGGCTACTGTGCTATGAACACCCATGCACTAGTTTTTGTGTAGCTATGTATCTTCTTTTCTTTTGGGTATGTACCTAGGAGTGGAATTGCAGGGACAAATGGTAATACTCACACATGGTTTTCCAAAGTGGCTGTACTAATTGCCCCTACCTGATGAATGCACAGTGAGTGCCCCTGGAGATCACTTCCCTCATCACCATGAATTCTATGCCCCAGCCCCTCCTCTATCCTCCTTGCCCCTGAAGTCCCCAGGCCCAGACGTACCTGTGAGGGGCAGGGTGCCGGACAGATGGACCAGAGCGATGTCATTGCTATTCTCCTCGCTGTTGGGGTCTCGAAAGGGGAGATAGCCCCCATGGTAGATGACAGCCTGCACCCCCAGTTGCACACCATGGGGTGAAGTCTGGGCCACAGCACCAGCAAACACTCGCCATCGCGACAGGACCCGGTTCCGCCTACCGGGGAAAGGAGGGGAGGGTGGCCACCTGTCTGGGCACAGCCTCCCCTAGCTCACCGCTCCCCAGCCCCTCCCCTCAGTGCCCTGGGGGACACTCACTCAGGGAAGCAGTGGGCGGCTGTCAGCACCCAGTCCCTGGAGAGCACAGACCCCCCACAGAGATGTGCTCCATCATAGCGAAGACTGACTTGCCACGGCCACCTGCCCAGGCTGGTGTCCTGGCCGCCCACAATGCGATCGACCGGCAGTTTCCGGTGGCCACAGTCTGTGGGGAGAGGGGCAGTCAGGGGCCGGTGGGAGGCCTGGACTCCCTGCCCTGGGGGTCTGAAGGTCATGCCCCACTCTGGGGAGAGTGAGTGGTCACGATCTTGACCTGAGGGGTCTGAGGAACATCGCTCTGATTGAGGGAGAAGGGGTCTGTCTGAGGAGACACAGCCCCATCTGTGGGGATCTAGGGGGACATGGCCCTACTTTGGGGGTCTGAGGGGACGTGGACCCCCCACCCTGAAGGAGCCTGAGAGGACACGGCTCCATCCTGGGAGGTTCTAAAAGGATCAGGCCTATCTGGGTATCTGAAGGGCTATGGCCCTGCCACGGTAGGGGCAGGGAGTCTCAGAAGAGGGCTCTGAGTTTTGGGGTCTCACCTTGGCAGCTGGTAGCCAGGAAACGGCCTCTGGGACAGTCGCTGTGGGAGGGACAGGGATGAAGACACAGAGACGAAAAAAGAGGCCAGTTAGGACGGAGGGAAGGCACCCGGGGGAGCGTGGGTACCCAGGGGTGGTGGGGCCCGCGGCGTGCGCCCCACCTGCCCGCCGCCCTCCTCACCACACGGAGAGGACCTCGAGCAACCTCCGGGCATGCGGCAGCCTCCCCTCGTCCACGCAGAAGAAGCCCGACGTGCCATTGGCGCCCGCCGTCCGCACGTCCAGCTCCGAGAAGTCCAAGGCCCTGGGCAGGGCAGCGGTCAGACCCGCGCCCCCCGCCCTCCCAGCCCCCGACCAGGGGCACCCCGGGTACCTGAGGAAACCCATCTCCTCGCAGCTGAGCCCCGCCACCCTGGCGTTGGAACGCGAGGAGCAAAGCAGGCGCCACGTGCCCTCCGTCTGGTCGAACACGGTGAGCCGAGCATCCGCCGGGCCGACCTGCACTGCAGAGCAACAGGGGGACCGCCTGGGTCGCCTTCCCGCCCGAGACCTCCCGGCCTCTTCTCTGCCCGTGCCAGTCTAGTCCTGAGTCCTGGCAGGCCCTATCGGAGCACCCGGGGCTCCGCACATCTGTGACTGCCTCTGGAAGGGCTCAGGACTCAAGCTGGACCAAAGATTGGGGGTCCTAAGACTCTGGCTGCATCGCCATGGGGAAACCGGGCAAGGTGGGGGAGGGAGCGATCCTCTTGCCACCGGGATTCCTAAACTGGTTGCCCAAGAGCTGGAAGCTAGATTTGTCAAGGTCCATCTTTGCCTGCAGGAGGGGGAATGGGTGGAAGCAGTGATAAACCAATGTAAAGGAAAGCCAGGAGATTCTGATAACATCTTTATAGCTCCTTAATGGAATCAGGCTTAAAGAACCTCCAGAATCATTACTTAAGTGAGTTAATAATTTCCCTTTTTATTTAGCCAGTTTCTTGGTTTTTCCTTTTCTCTTTTACAGCCCGAAGATCATTGACCAATACATCACATTGCCAAAATATCTAAATAGATTTCCTATAATCTTAAAAAAGAAGAGTTATCTTTTTTCTGCAGGACTTGCCAGAGCCTTGAATACATACTAAGTTGCAGGATAATTATTTAAGCAGAGGATGCAGTGTTCATTCATTCATTCATTCAACAAGTGTTAACTAGACACATACTCCATGCCTGTTCCTATGTGGGGTGATGCTGGGGGACATAAAAATGACCAAGACATCTCTGGGCTGTACCCTCACCAAGCACAAAGTCCATCCATAGGGGAGACAGACAGCAAAAAAAAAAAAATCACCCAATCAAACACAGCTTCACCAACTGTGACAAGAGGCAGATACACAGCAAGGGTGCAGAGTGCTTATGGGGGATTCTTCCTGCCTGCTTAATGCACTGAAAAGTGACGCTCCCCTCAGCCCCTTCCAGCCTGCTCCTCACACATGGCCAGAGGACCCTTGCCACACCTAAGCCAGGTCACAGCCCTTAGGTGTGCTTTAGCAACACTCAGTCTGTGCCAGGCTCTATTTCGAGCAATGAACAAATCAGACAAAACCCCTAGCTGTGGGGAGCTCAAAGGCCAATGGATGAGATGGATAACAAACAGGAGAGAGAAGTAAAATAGATGCTGTGTCACTAAAGAAGGGGCCTTGGAGACAAGTCGAGCTTGACAGAGAGGCAGGGGAGTGCTGAGATGGGGAGAGAAAGGAGGTTGTACTTTCCTATAGGTGGGCAGGGAAGGCTGCACTGAGAAGGTGGTATGCAAGCAGAGATCTGAAGGAGGTGAGAAGACAGGTGAGGGAACAGAGAACTAGGCCAAGAGAATTGCAAGTGCAAAGATCCCAAGGTGGGGGCGGGTTTGTTGTAGGAACAACAAGGTGTCTGGGCAGGGTGAGTGAGGGGAGGGGGAGCGGGAGACAAGACTAGACTGACTTTGACTTTTACCAGGAGGGAGAAGGCAATGGCAACCTACTCCAGTGCTCTTGCCTGGCAAATCCCATGGATGGAGGAGCCTGGTAGGCTGCAGTCCATGGGGTTGCTAGGAGTCAGGACACGACTGAGTGACTTCACTTTCATGCATTGGAGAAGGAAATGGCAACCCACTCCAGTGTTCTTGCCTGGAGAATCCCAGGGACGGGGGAGCCTGGTGGGCTGCCGTCTATGGGGTCGCACAGAGTCCGACACGACTGAAGCAACTTAGCAGCAGCAGCAGCAGGAGTGAGGGCTGAGCCAGGAGGGCCTTGATCTGACTCAGGGGTTCACAGGCACCCTCTGGCTGTGTGTAGGGAGCAGACTGTAGAGGGCAGGATGGGACCAGGGAGACCAAGAAGGAGGCTGTGTGATGGTTCAGGAGGGAGAGGATGGAGGCAGGGCCAGGGTGGGGGCAGTGAAGGATTCGGCATAGAATTTGTGGGTGGAGCCCACAGGGTCAGCTATGATTGGATGTGGGTGGAAGGAAAAGAGGGATCAAGGGCAATTCCAAGGTGTTTGGTTTGAATCACTAGAAGGATGAGCTGCCATGGCCTGAGATAGGAAAGGTGGGAAGGAGAAGGTTTGGGGAAAGATCAGCTGTGAACCCCTTTTCTCTGGAGCCTCCTGAATGGCTGGTGTTCTGAGAGCACATTCTGGGACAGTGAATCTGGTCCAAACTCAACTTTGCATCCTTGGAGGAAGAACTTGATGAGGCCACACCCAAGCTGAGCAGTCTTCCCACAGCCCCACAGATCTGGACAAGGGGAGGCAGAACTTCAGGGGAGAACTCTGTCCTGCTGAGGACAGGGAAAGGCAAAAAGAAGATTTGCATTCAGGCCTGAGTGACTCCAAACCCCAAGCTTTTAATGTTGCCTGTGACTGCAGTCATGAAACTAAAATACACTTGCTCCTTGGAAGAAAAGCTATAACAAACCTAGACAGCATATTAAAAAGCAGAGACATCATTTTGCCGACAAAGGTCCATATAGTCAAAGCTATGGTTTTTCCGGTAGTCATGTACGGATGTGAGAGCTGGACCACAAAGAAGGCCAAGTACCAAAGAACTGATGCTTTCAAACTGTGGTGCCGGAGAAGACTCTTGAGACATTAAGGAGATCAAACCAATCAATCCTAAAGGAAATCAACCCTGAATATTCATTGGAAGGACTGATGCTAAAGCTCCAATACTTTGGCTGCCTGATGCGAAGAGCTGACTCACTGGAAAAGACCCTGATGCTAGGAAAAAGATTGAGGGCTGGAGGAGAAGGAGACAACAGAGGATGAGATGGTTGGAGGGCATCACTGACTCAATGGACATGAGTTTGAGCAAACTCCAGGAGTTGGTGAAGGACAGGGAAGCCTGGCGTGCTGCAGTCCATGGGATCACAAAGAGTCAGACATGACTGAGCAACTGAACAGCCTGTCAAGCAACTTTCCTCCTAAGGGTAACAAAAAAGGCACAGTAATAACACTGGTGAAGGAGTGGGTGGGACAAACAGAGAGTAGCCCTGAAACATATACATTACTATATATAAAATCAATAGCTAGTGGAAAATGTGTAACAAGGAGCTCAACCTGGTGCTCTGTGACAACCTAGAGGTGTGGGATTGGGTAGGGAGCGGGAGGGAGGTTCACGAGGGAGGGGATATATAGCTGATTCATGTTCTTATACAGCAGAAACCAGTATAACATTGTAAAGCAATTATCCTCCGATTAAAAAATGAGTTTTAAAATAGTAACACTGACTACATTTCTTGGGGATGGGCTGACCCCATGCTATGTGTCATATCTGGGGGGTTCTATCCCACAATCATCCTGGGAGGGAGAGACCATCTCTATGCCCATCTTACAGACGAGAAAACTGAGCCTTAGAGAGGACATACTTGCCCCTGAGAATATAGCTAAGAACTGGCAAAGTCATGATTTGAATCCAGACCTGCCTACCTGCATACTCCCTGCTCCTTCTGTGGCTCTCATATGGACCCTTATCAGCCCCTTTTCCCCAAATATACTCATGTAGGCCTGTACTAGGAGCTTCCTGATTAACTGGCCTTAATCATGGCTTCCTGTTCTGGGATGGGGCCCGGAATAGCTGGTACCTCCAGTGGGTACCACCCCTTGAGTTCCCAGACCAAGACTTGGGGTTCGAAACACCAGCTGGGGATGGGAGTGAATTCTTATTTTTAAATGACTTCTCAATGCTCCAGAGATTGTGATTTCCAGAAAGTGTGAGGTTTTAGGAAAAAAATTATCATTTTATGGATGTATTTGGAGGGAGGAGCGGAAGGAGGAGGAGGGAGGGAGGAAGGAATATCGAATGCCCCCTCCAAGTATTTTTAAAGCTATATTCTGTGCCACTGTTTCTCACTTTTAAGCTCTTTATTCTTGTTTGTGTTATTTTAAGCCATGCAGAAAGTACGTTCTGGGTCACCTGGTTTGCTTACCAAATTATCTGATATATTTAGAGGTGTGAAAAATCCCAGAAAAGTGAGGTGGGGATATCATTTCTGGGTTGTTTCTGTTTGTTCATTTTGTAATTTCCCAGTGTTTTTGAAAAACCCAAGTGTAATGGGAGGGCACAGTGCTGGCGATGGCCAGTCAGGTCTGAAGTGTGGCCTCATTACTTTCCAGATGAAGCCCAGGACAAGTTAGTTCACCTCTGAGATTTGTCCTCATGCTTACTCATTAAACAAAGGTTTCCTAAGCACCTTCTATGCACCAGACACTGTCTAGGGCAGTAAGTAAAACGCCCCTGCCCTTCTGAAATTCACCAGGAGTAAATCATGTGCCACGTGAGGAGGGTCATAGAGGGGGTGGGCGGCAGAGGGTATGGAGCCTGGGAGCAGAGAGGTCTAGCTCGGGAAAGTTAAAGCCTAAACCCTGAGACACAGAAGTCCATGTTAACCAAGTTGGCTGAAAGTCAAGCATTGCACGGATCATCACCTCCGCTAATTCTCACCAATTTCCAGATAAGGATGCTGAGAACCAGAGAGGGCAGGCCAGGTGGGAGCCTCAGCTCAGGCATGATGGTACAGGACCCAGAAACCTGCCTCTGGGTGTGAACATAAAGAGGAGGTGAGCAAAGACTGTGGTGCTAGGAGAGTCCTTTGATGGCGAGAGAGCAGCCCATGAGCTGGGGCCTGAAGAGTGCTGGGAGCAAGCATGAGGTGAGGGTGGAGTCCGAGGAG
>SJYQ01093248.1:84266-115631 GCA_006410935.1 Redunca redunca
GCATAAATGTGAGTATTAGTCATTCAGTTGTGTCCGACTCTTTGCGGACATAACTGAATGGAGTGTAGCCCACCAGACTCCTCTGTCCATGGAATTCTCCAGGCAAGAATACTGGAGTGGGTAGCCCTGCCCTCCTCCAGGGAATCTTCCTGACCGAGCAATCAAACCCAGGCCTCCCACATTGCAGGCAGATTCTTTACCATCTGAGCCACCAAGACAACTACATACAAAAATTCAAAATGCATTCTGTTTCAAACAAATTAGAAGTGAAGATGAAAACATTAGAAGACTCAAAAAGTTAGTGACTGTGTACTAAAGCTTATTTTACCCCATTGCTGTTCTTTGCTGCTGTTTAGTCACTAAGTCCTGTCCAGATCTTTGCAACCCTATGGGCTGTAGCCCACCAGGCTCCTCTGTCCACGGGATTTCCTAGGCAAGAATACTGGAGCAGGTTGCCATTTCCTTCTCCTGAGGATCTTCCCAACCCAGGGATTGAACCCACATCTCCTGCACTGGCAGGAGGATTCTTTACCACTGAGCCACCTGGGAAGCCCCTGATTTGAAAGCCTCCAAAGCTAGCCCTAAGTCATGTCTGACTCTTGCGATCTCATGAACTGTAGCCTGCCAGGCTCCTCTGTCCATGGGATTCTCCAGGCAAGAATACTGGAGTAGTTGCCATCTCCTTCTCCAGGGGAACTTCCTGACCCAGCTTTGAGCCCAGGTCTCTCCCACACTGCAGGCAGATGCTTTGCCTACTGAGCTACATGGGAAGCCCCCTTATAAAGGAACCTTGAAGAAATAAGAAATGACCAGACCTGGGGACGTAGTTTGCTTGTTCTTCCCTTGCCTCCCCAGCTTGGTGGCATTGCCAAAGGGGGCCCAGTCCAGTTCCATCATGGTCCCACATCAGTGGCAAGAGCTCAGCTTGCATGTTTGTTGGAATGAACACCCAAGTTGAGGGTCAGTATGGACAGAAAGATCAGAATGAAGGCTTTTCTAGAAAGCTTCCAAAAGACTGAGGAGATAAAGACAGTCATGGTTAAACACACCCCCTTTAAAACATTTCAGAGTCCATTCTACATGTGACGTTTCGAACGAAGATATTTCTAGCAGCACATTTCTCTAAAAGGAGAAAATAAAAAAGATGTGTTTACTCTATTGCCCTAAGTGCCATATTTCAATTTTAAAGAGATTGTTCAACCCGAATGCTAGCTGCGACCAACCAACCTTCCTCGCCCTGGGCTAAAAGGACATCAATAATGAAACAACACCAGATTTGATTATTGACTGTCAAGTCTGTATAAAAATCTAGTGACTGAGTCCACATTGTAAAATAATTGTACCAGGACAAAACTAATGCTTGAATTAACTAGACAGCCTGGGGGTTACTATTAAAGCAGCAACTTCCCCTCATTTACTCTGACTTCTGGTAGGAAGAGGTTACAGAAGAGTATCGGAGAGAGCATAAGGGTTGGGAGCTAAATTTAGAATTAGCTAGAATTCATTGTAGAAATGAAGGAAGAGATGATAAATGAAAAAAGAAGTCAGTTCTTTTCCACCAGTCATCAAATTAAAAGCTCCTATATGGGAAAACAGAAAAAGATTTTTAAGCACACTTTAAAAAATTACAAGAGATGCAGCAGAATTTATTTTTTATAAAAATATGTATAGTGTTAGAAAATTTTTTTTTCATATGAAGAGTTCCTAGGCAGGAGAATGAAAGATGTGGTCGCTCTTACTTCTCTTCCACCAGCAAGCTCCCTGATTTACAATGTTGTGTTAGTTTCTGCTGTAGTGCAAAGTGAATCCATTATACATATATCCACTCTTTTTTAGATTCTTTTCCTGTATAGGTCATTACAGAGTGCCATAGGGTCTTAAAAAATGAAATCAGGATGATAAGCAAATATGAGAGCCAGGGAGAGAGGGGCTATTGCTTGACCACCTCAATCCCTTTGGCCCAAGGTCAGATTCAAGCCAATAAATGCTGGGCCTGCAGACAGGCGTTCTGTCTATCAGTAGTGCGTTCCTGCCACCCCTCTGACGCAGGGACCCCCCCCCTCACTGCCTTGCTCCTACATGAATGTTGGTTAGGCTTCATATGGCTTGTTGTTCAGTCACTCAGTCGTATCCAACTCTTTGTGACCTGATGGACTGCAACACACCAGGCTTCCCTGTCCTTCACTGTCTCCCAGAGTTTGCTTAAACCCATGTCCATTGAGTTGATGTTGCCATCCAACCATCTCATCCTCTTTCACCCCTTCTCCTCCTGCCCTCAGTTTTTCCCAGCATCAGGGTCTTTTCCAATGAGATGACTCTTTGCATCAGGTGGCCAAAGTATTGAGCTTCAGCTTCAGCATCAGTCCTTCCAATGAATATTCAGGGTTGATTTCCTTTAGGATGGACTGGTTTGATCTTTTTGCAGTCCAAGGGACTCTCAAGAGTCTTCTCCAGCACCACAGTTCAAAAGCATCAATTCTTTGGCACTCAGCCTTCTTTATGGTCCCACTCTCACATCCATACCTGACTACTAGAAAAACCATAGCTTTGACCATATGGACCTTTTGTCAACAAAGTGCCATCTCTGCTTTTTAATATGCTGTCTAGGCTTGTCATTTCCTCCAAGGAGCAAGCACTTTTTAAAATCCGTAAGTTTACTTATCCATAATAAGTAAAGGATGTGTCTAAAAAATAGTTGCATTCTACTGTATCCATTCAGAAAGACATTTTCTCCTCATTTATTCTGATTCTTTAGGACATCATGGTCCAGGCTCTCAAGTTTCAGTTTCATTCCCTTCAAGAAAAGTGCGCCACTGCCTAGCCCATGTCTGCATTAATAGCTACGTCAGCTTTCCTTTGCTTGCGGAAAAAGATACCTTAATTTTGGAATGTCAACCCATCCATTATTTGTAGCAAAAGAGTAAAAGTGCTTATTTATATCCATAGTCCATCCTTTTAATTAGCAACCCTAAACCTTCTTTATTTTCCACTTAGTCACCACCATTTCCTACTGTCAGCTAAGCCAAAGATCTGGCTGTCATCCTTCACGATACTTTTCCATCTCCTGTGTGCACCCAGTTGACCTCACATCTTTTCTATTCTTCTATTATCATTTTGCATTTGGAGTTTTTCCTCACATATTTGCAGTTGCTCCCTGAGGCTAGGAATCTCATTGATCTTTTCTTACTGTTATCCTCAAAGCCTAGCAAGGTGCCTAGGACCTAGTGGACGCTCAGTGATTTCCTTGACAACCCTCAAATCTGTTCCCTTGTCTCTAATTCCCAGAGTAATTGGTTATCTTATCAATACGAGCTGGCGTGTGGTATGCACTTCCTGTACAACAGGCAACCCAGGGAAGTAGGTGCAACTTTCCCCCCCATTTCGTAAGTGAGGAAACTGCAGCATGGTGGTTACGTAATCTGCTCAAGGCGACACAGTAGAAAGTGGAGCAGCAGTAAGACCCCAGAACCCATACTCTTGTTATCTGCGGGGCTGTCGCCTCTTGTCTTGTTAGCTTCTCAGAGAATCTCTTCTAATTTGTTGGTACAAACCAGCCCTCTGATCCCATCTTTTTTTTTTTGATTGGAGTATTACTGTTTTACAGTGTTATATTAGTTTCAGATATATGACATAGTGATTCAATATTTTTATAGATTTATACTCCATTTAAAATGTTTATAAAAATATTGGCTATATCCCCTGTGTTGTACCTTACACCCTTGTATCTTATTTATTTTATAGCTACTAATTTGTACCTCTTAATCCTCTTCCCCTGTTTTGCACCCCTCTCCCCCACCCAGCTTCTCCGATTCCATCTTTGAAACACAATTCGGACATGACAGAAGCTTCATGAACCCCTTCAGTAGTTCCACCTTGTTTCAAAATCTAAGTGCCCAGCATGAGCCCCTTATAGGCCAGCCCTTGCACAGCTCACCACCTCGCCTTTCGCACCCCCTGCTGGTACCCCACACTCTCTCTGGATCTGCCAGGCTCCATATAGCTCTGCACACCTGGTTCTCTTCTCTCCCTGCCAGGTATACATTCTTCCCCCTTCAAGACCCAACCCTGCCTTTCCTTCTCCAGGAAACTTCCCTGATCCCTCCTCGGAATTGTCATTGCAGGTGCTTGCAACAGACATACGTCTGTCTCTTTTTAAAGCCTCTTCTCTTTGTTTTTAGTGGATAGGGATCATACCTTTGATTCCCTAGCACAGCCTGCCACAGAAGTACCATGAAATAGCGATTTAGTGAAGAAAGGGCCATTGTGTTTCTCTGCGATGGTTTTCCACTAGTACTTTTTAGTTTATGTTTCTCTCCCTGTGTGACTATTCATGGAGAGCCGTGGACCTGCATTTTGATATTGGTTTGGCCTCAGTTAATGGAGTTTTACAGATGTGATAGGCTGAATAATGACACCCCCCCCGCAACCTCCCAGTTTGTCTACATCCTAATTCCTAGAACCTGATATATGTTCATTTACATGGAAAAACGGAAGTAACTTTGATTAAATTAAGGATCTTGACATGGAGAGATTATTCTGAATGATCACAAGGATCCTTACAAGAGAGATGCAGGAAGATAAGAATCAGAAAAAGAAGATATAAAGAAGGAAGCAGAGGCCAGAGAAGAGAGATGCTAAGGGGTTGACTTTGAAAATGAATAAAGGGGGCATCAATAACAATAATAATGCAGATGGTGATTGCAGCCATGAAACTGAAAGACGCTTACTCCTTGGAAGGAAAGTTATGACCAACCTAGACAGCATATTCAAAAGCAGAGACATTACTTTGCCAACAAAGGTCCGTCTAGTCAAGGCTATGGTTTTTCCAGTTGTCATGTATGGATGTGAGAGTTGGACTATAAAGAAAGCTGAGCACCAAAGAACTGATGCTTTTGAACTGCGGTGTTGGAGAAGACTCTTAAGAGTCCCTTGGACTGCAAGGAGATCCAACCAGTCCATCCTAAAGGAGATCAGTCCTGGGTGTTCATTGGAATGACTGATGCTAAAGCTGAAACTCCAATACTTTGGCCACCTCATGTGAAGAGTTGACTCATTGGAAAAGACCCTGATGCTGGAAGGGATTAGGGGCAGGAGGAGAAGGGGACAACAGAGGATGAGATGGCTGGATGGCATCACCGACTCAATGGACATGGGTTTGGGTAAACTCCGGGAGTTGGTGATGGACAGGGAGGCCTGGCATGCTGCAGCATGGGGTCACAAAGAGTTGGACATGACTGAGCAACTGAAATGAACCGAAAGGGAACATGAGTCAACAAAAGCAGCCTCCAGAAGCTGGAAAGCAAATTCTGTCCTAGAGCCTCCAGAAGGAAAAAAGATTCAAACACCAATTTTAGACTTTGACCTCCAAATTTATATTTTATTGAATAGGTCTGTGGTAATTTGTTAAGCAGTGGTAGGAAATCTATATATATTTTGGTACCTTGAAACATGGCAGGCTGTAATAAATACCTAAAAATGTGGAAGTGACTTTGAAATTGGGAAGTGGACAGAGACTAGAAGAATTTTGAAGAGCTAATAGAAAAAGCCTAGATTGCCTTGAACAGCTAACAGAAGTGTGGATATTAAAGACTGCTAGTGAGGGTTCAGAAGGAAATAAAGTATATATTATTTGAAACTGGAGAAAAGGAAACCACTGTTATATAGTAGCAAAAAGCTTAGCTGAATTGTGTCCTACAGGACTGTGGCAAGCAGAATTTGTAAACACTGAACTTGATTATTTAGCTGAGATTTCCAACCAGAGTGTTGAAGTCACAGCCTGCTTTATTCTTGCTGATTATAGTAAAATGGAAAAGAAAAGAGATAAATTGAGGGGAAAGCTGTTCCTTAATCAAAAAACCAAGATTTGATGATTTGGGAAATTCTCAGCCTATCCATATTGCAAAAGACGCGAAAACTTGGAGATTCACTACCAGGAAAGCATGCTCTGGAAAGAAAGCCAAGAATGTAACTGAACAATATTGTGCTCGTTTCTGGAAAGGATTAAAAAGTCAGAGTATTTAATCACACAGATGTCTCTTTGAATAGGCTTGGCATGTGATTTAGGCATGAATTCCCTCAGCCATCTCAGCCAAAGCTGGGAATAGAGGTGAGATTATCCAGGAAAGATCTGTGCAGGAACATCCTGCATTATGGAGTGAATACCATGAAATACACAGGAGACCCATGAGGATCTCAAGGAAGTTATACCAACAGAAATACTGCTTCTTTGAACTAAAATGAACAGAGAGTGAACTGAAAGAAGGTTGTTGCAGTCCCAACCTTCTATAGGCAAGAAACAATCTGATAGAAAAACTCAGCTGCAACCCTGTGCTCCCTTCAAGAAAAAAAGAAGGAAGACTGCAAGCTAGGAGCCGTAGGCCCAGAGGGCAAAGTCTTAAACCACAGAGGATTATTCCAGGGCCTTAAAACCTAATGGAGTTTGCACAGATTTTGAAATTGCTTGGGACTGATGAATCCCTTTTCCCTTCCATTTTCTCCTTTTTTGAATGGGATCACTTATAGCTGTTATTTTCTGTCTATACCATCATTTGTTTTATATAACTTGTTTCTAGTTCCACAGGTTCACAGATGGAAAGGAATTCTGCCATAGCATAGATTATACCCAGAGCCTCATTTGTATGTAATTTAACTTAGATGATTTAGGTAGTGAGATAATTACATAATGGAACTTTTAAGATGATGAAATTTAAATAAGACTTGAGGCTTGAACTGATACTGTAGAGAGTTGAGATTTAGGCACCATGGGATGAAGTACAGGTATTTTGCATGTGGGATAGGTGTAAATCTTTGGGGGCCAGAGGGGCACTGTGGTAGGCTAAACAAAGGCCCCATCCAAAGGTGTCTACATCCTAATCCATGGAATCTGTAAATATGTTATCTTCATGGAAAGAGGATTGAATTAAGAATCTTGACCTGGAAAAATTATCTTGAATTATGTGAGTGGGCATGATACAATTATAAGGATCCTTGTAAGGGTGAGGAAGGAGAATCTGAATTAGAAAAAGAAGCTTTAAGAAGTGGAGGTCAGAGAGGAGAGAAGATTCTAGACTGCTGCTTTGAAGATGGAGGGAGTGACCATGAGCCAAGGAATGTAGGTGAAATCTAGAAGCTGGAAAAGCAAAGGGAACAGGTTCTGTCCTAGAGCCTAGGAAGGAAGGTAGCCCTGTAGATCTGTTTTTAGACTTCTGCCCTTCAGAAATGTAAGATAATAAATTTGTGTTCTTTTAAGTCACTAATTTGTGTTCATTTGCTATAGCAGCAATAGGAATTAAGGCACCAGATTTTCTGGACACTGACAAACTTAGAATTAAAGAGAGTTGTGGGTATGTCAGCTAGATCAGGAATGTTGGAGTCTGATTTTTGGCTGGCTTGTACACCACAGTGAATGCCAGAAAAAAGATCATGCCTCTAAGAAAAACTAGATCATTTAAGTTTTTGTTTTTAGCTTTGACATTTACAGTTTCTTAACTTAGTGAGGAAAACCTGTCAAGATTTTGGTTCATCACAGGCAAAGTTTAGCAATTCTGCACAAATGGTGGTTTTTTATTTGTTAAAATATTAAAGATGTGATGGATGATATGTTTCTTTGTTCTAATATTTTGTTAACTTTGATGAAATATACTTTGAATTTTTTGCCTGTGTTTCTACCCACCATAAAAATCTAGCGAAAAAGATGTTTATTTGTAGCTACTCAGCTCTTAAATACTGTCTTTTAGGGACCATAGTTCATTAATAGTTGGATTTTTAAAATCTTTGGTCTTTTTATTATGGATCACAATGGCTATGATTCACATCCCTATGTGTTTTGTTATATTTGATGATTGGAAAGGAGAAGTGAAAATAGAAAAATTAAGGGGTGTGTGGGTGTGGGTGCAGTTTTCCGAGTGGGGAATAAATCACATATTTTTGCCTTTATCCTGTCTTACTGTGTCCGGGTAGCATTTAACATAATATACTAATGTCAGCTAACCAAATAGTTTCAGCTTTGTTTTGATATCTAAACTTTGGCATTTTGGACCAATTTAAACTTTCAATAACTTTTTTTTCATGTTGAGTAAAAATAAGATGTTTAATGGATTTACCCATCAGACTGTCTGGAAAGGAAGATCAGAGTGATTAATCTTAGGTAGTTCTTGATAAAAAATAATAATAATAACAAAAAAATAGCATTATGGTCATCATTAGGTCTATTTTTTTAATGTTTTATTGGAATATAATTTTTTTTACAATGTTGTGTTAGTTTCTGCTTATAACGAAGTGAATCAGCTGTATATCCCATCTCTCTTGGACCGACCTCCCTCCCCCATCCCACGCCTCTGGGTCATCACAGAGCACTGAGCTGAGCTCCCTGTGCTGGGCAGCAGCTTCCCACGGGCTTTCTGTTTTACACTTGGTAGTGTATTTATGTCAATGCTACTCTCCCAGTTCAGCTCGCCCTCCACTCCCCTCCAGGTCCACTTGTCTATTCCCTATGTCTGTGTCTGTATTCCTGCCCTGCTAATCAGTTCATCAGAACCATTTTTCTAGATTCCACATACATGCATTTGTTTCTCTGACTTCACAACATTCCAGTTCTTCTCCTTCCAAGCATGTAGTAGGATTGTACATTCTCCAGTCTCTTGAATTTCAGTGTGGTCCTGTGACACGCTCTGGTGGAGTAAATAGGAACCCTTAACTGGTGTTCACCTTTGTTCTCCCCTCCCCTGTCATGTTGATTATGAGAGCACATGTTGACATGGGGCCTCCACTAGGCTGAGTCCCTGAGTGACTAGAATGAGCTGAGCCCGCCTGCCAGCTTGCACTGGGTGTGCAGCAGGTGTAATTCATAAACTTGTATATTATTAAACTACTGATACAAGGAGGTATTATCTTCCTGCAGCAAAACCTACCCTGTCCTAACTGAAACAAGCATCTAGGTCAAAAACTAAATATGGTCCCCCCACCACAAATTAGAAAAACCTGGGGATACATCCTCTTGTTGAAAACATCCTTAACTTATAATTCTCAGTGTCATTTATAACAACATTATAGCTTGTTTCTTTTAATTCCTGACATAGTAACTGATGTGAAGAGCCAACTCATTGGAAAAGACCCTCATGCTAGGAAAGACTGAAGGCAAAAGGAGAAGGGGGTGGCAGAGTATAAGATGGTTAGATAGCATCATCAGTTCAATGGACATGAGTTTGAGTTTGAGCAAACTCTAGGAGATAGTGAAGGACAGGGAAGCCTTGCATGTTGCCATCCATGGGTTCACAAAGAGTCAGACAAGACCTAGTGAATGAACAACAAAATTGTAATTTAGTGACTTGGTTCTAAGTTTATTGGTAAACAGTGAAATCTGAGCAATTTATTACAACTCTATTTACTTTTAAAGATTATTTTAAATGTTTCCATATTCCTTGTGAAACAACTACGTGAAATATATTAGGTGCTTTAAAACTGATTTGCTCCACTTAACATTTCCTTGATATAAAATGAGGTCCATGGTAATATTTTAATTTATAGAAAAAGAATTTCCATAAATCTGAGACTTGCCTTGCCGATTTTATCAGTACTAAGCTTCTAATTACGGCACTAAGTAATTCTAACAAAATACTAATAATTCTAATAATCTCTGTGGACACGTAATTTATTACATTGACCTCACGTAATTATGATACAGGTGGGCCCATGTCAACCAGAGAAGGCAATGGCACCCCACTCCAGTACTCTTGCCTGAAAAATCCCATGGACCGAGGAGCCTGGTGGGCTACAGTCCATGGGGTCGCTAAGAGTCGGACACGACTGAGCGACTTCACTTTCACTTTTCACTTTCATGCATTGGAGAAGGAAATGGCAACCCACTCCAGTGTTCTTGCCTGGAGAATCCCAGGGACGGGGGAGCCTGGGGGGCTGCCGTCTATGGGGTCACACAGAGTTGGACACGACTGAAGAGACTTAGCAGCAGCAGGGCCCATGTCAACAGTTGCATTGGTTCGCTTGGGCCTTGTCATTTGCTAACATCCAGAAATTCTTTTGGAACCAGTGTAGCTCAGCTGATCACCATCACTAAGAAGATGGAAGATAAAATTCCTTTATATTTGAAGGAGGTGGTGTCCTGTCTCATGCTAATATCACTGAAGAAATCACACATAAAACATCAAATGAGGTTGTTTTCTCAAAGAGTATATCCTATAGGATACTCCCCCAAAGCTGGAATGATTGTTCATTATTCACAGTTGAACATGTTCTCATTTTTAAAATGTAGGTGTATCCCGCCCCCCCTCCCCAAAAAGAACCCTCTGAATTCTTGTTAACGTATTGGGTTGGCCAAAAAGTTCATTCATAGTTTTCTGCACCATCCTATGGACAAACCCAAACAAGATTTTTGGCTAACCCAATATTTACTTTTTCTAGTTTCAGGTACTTTCTGAAATGCAGTGGTTGAAATGTATACACACACTGAGTCTGTGTAAAGAGAAAAACCCGCTGAGTTCGTATATAGTGCTTTTGTATCTTTTCTCTGTGGCAGCCCCTCTTTAGCAGTCCCAGAAGCTAGTACTCCAAATTCCATTATTTTTCTCCAGCCCTTCAGCTTCCTGCATCTATCAGGCCCCTGGGATTTCTTTATACAACAGAATTTCCCGCTGTTGGGCCCAGAAAAAAAAGAAAATGAAATCCCTCTTCACACTTCCAACACAGACCAACTCTGGAGACTTCCCTGCAATCAGACTCAGGCAAAGAAGTGACAGGAGCAAAGAAGCTCCTTCCCTTACCAGCAGGAAGCGGGGTGCTGCCTTCCACTGCCCAAAGGCATTGTGCTACTTTCTTTAGAATTAAGGAGCTAAAGGTCAAGAGGATTTTTTAAAGAAGCTGTCTGTTTCTCTTGGTATTCTGGATTTCCCTTTGGGAGATACCCCCCAGGGGTTGGGAGCAGCAGGATAAATATATTTCCGTTTCAGTTCAGTTCAGTCGCTCAGTCGTGTCTAACTCTTTGTAACCCTGTGGACCGCAGCACGCCAGGCCTCCCTGTCCATCACCAACTCCCGAACTCCACTCAAACTCATGTCCATTGAGTTGGTAATGTCATCCAAACACCTCATCCTCTGTCATCCCCTTCTCCTCCTGCCTTTGATCTCTCCCAGCATCAGGGTCTTTTCAGATCAGTCAGCTCTTTGCATCAGGTGGTCAAAGTATTGGAGTTTCAGCTTCAACATCAGTCCTTCCAATGAACACTCAGGACTGATCTCCTTTAGGATGGACTGGTTGGATCTCCTTGCAGTCCCTATTTCGGTTTGATGGTCTCCAAGTAGGGCTTCCTAGGTGGCACAGTGGTAAAGACTCTGCCTGCCAATGAAGGAGATGTAGGTCACATGGGTTCGATTCCTGGATCAGAAGGGTCCCCTGGAGAAGGAAATGGCAACCCACTCCAGTATTCTTGCTGGAGAATTCCACGGACAGAGGAGCCTGGAGAGCTATAGCCCGTAGGATCACAAAGAGTCAAACATAGCTGAGCATGCCTGCACACGTGAAAGAAGCTAAGAAGAGAGTTTACCTAGACACTGACAAGTGTGTTCTGTTCATAAAGAAGTAACATTATTCAAAGCAAAGGAGAAGTTGTTTGATTTGCTGTTTAAAGAAACCTGTCACTACCTGATGTTAGTTTGCAAGCATTTTTGAGAAATGGATGCTTTTTTGCAGCATCAGTCAAAGCCCGCGAATGTAGAGTTCAAAGGATTGCTGCTCTGGGAGGCCTTGCTATTGACCCCTGAGGCAACCCTGCAGAAACCCAAGGCCCAGTTTGAAAACTGCTCTGTGGAAGGCCAAGAGGGGGAATTCTGAGCACAGAAGTTTCTTTTCTCTGGAATACAAGTCCTCCAACTTTTTTGAGCTAACAATCATCTAGGATTCTTGTTTAAAATGCAAATTCCTGGGTCCAATCCCAGAGAGGCACACTCAGGAGGCAGTGCATAGAGCCTGGTAATCTGTATTTTCACAAGCATCCCAGATGATTCTGATACCAGTATCGATAGATCATAAAAACACAGCTCTACCAACTGCCTGCTGAAAGGAAAGAAAGAAAAGAAAGGGATTACCTGGTGGCTCTGACGGTGAAGCGTCTGCCCGAAATGCGGGAGACCCGGGTTTGATCCCTGGGTCGGGAAGATTCCCCTGGGGAAGGAAATGGCAACCCACTCCAGTACTCTTGCCTAGAAAATTCCATGGATGGAGGAGCCTGGTGGGCTGCAGTCCCTGGCATCACAAAGAGTGAGATAGGACTGAGCAGCTTGCCTGCTGAGGACCCCTTTAATGGCTTCATCTTAACCCTACTTGGTCCCAGTTTATTTTAGGTACTTAGTTTATGAATGTCAAATACCATTAAAATGTTTTTTTTTCTTGCCACGGGAAGTAACATCTTAGTTACCTCTTCCGTCATCTCCCAGTTTAACTCTCTGCTCCTGTTCCTGGAGCACCCCGCGGTGGCATGGCTCTCCGCCCTCCCTGTCAGATCTGTTCCACCTGAGACTCTCTGACCCTCAGCCTTCCTCCAGCCCTTCTTGGTTTTGTTTGTTAGTTTCTTTTTTCAAAGGCAGATCTCTTTAAACCTCTCCTCCAACAAACAAACCCGACGCGGAAGTCAAATCCACATATAAAATGGGCTTTTTAAAAGATGTATTTATTTATTTTTGGGCTGTGCTGGGTCTTCATTGTCGTCCACCGGCGTGGTAAGCAGGAGCTACTCTCTAGTTGGGGCACTCAGGCTTCTCACTGCGGTGGTCTCTCTTGTTGCAGAGAATGGGGTCTAGGCACCTGAGCTTCAGCAGTTGCGGCACACGGGCTTCAGCATTTGCAGCACACGGGCTCAGTAGTTGTGGCACAGGCCCCGTTGCTCTGAAGCATATGAGATCCTCCTGGACCAGGAGTGGAACCAGTGTCTCCTGCCCTGGCAGGCGGATTCTTCACTCCTAGACCAGCAGGGAAACCCTAAAACGGACTTCTGGTACAAATACAGCGAATCTGTAAGCCCATAAATGTAGCAAGGTATAGGTGTTCTGATAGATACAAAGAACAAATCCAAATAAGTCACATTTGTGAAATAAATAAAGCCCACCATGAAACACCCACTTGAATGTCTGTAATCCAAAGGCAATACCAAGGTTGGTGGGGAGGTGGGGAAACTGGAACCGTCATGTGCTGTGGAAATGTGAAAATGGTGCAGTCGTTTTGGAAAACAGTTTGCTGATATCTTAAATTGTCAAATATAAACCTACCATATAATCTAGCAATTCCACTCCTTGAAATCCACCCAAGAGAAATGAAAATATATGTCCACACAAAGCCTTGTGTATGAATGTTCATAGCAGCGTTACTCATAATAGCCACAAACTGGAACCAATCCATATGTTCATTAATTTTGCATGCATAAACAAAACACAGTATATCCATATGTTGGAGTATTATTTAGCAATTCAAGTAAATGATATACTGATATGCTAAAGTGTAAATGAACCTCAAGCACTACACCAAGCGATAATGCCAGATGCAAAAGCTTATATATTATATGATTCCTTTTCTATGAATCTAGACAAAGAAAATTTGTAGACAAAGTAGATCTGGGTTTGCTGAAAGCATAAATATATGATGAAACTTTGGGGCTGATAGAACTGCTGAATTGTGGTGATAATTACACACCTCTAAAAACTGACTAAATTATTTAAAGTGAAAATGTTAATCACTCAGCCGTGTCCGACTCTTTGCAACCCCATGGACTGTAGCCAGTCAATCTTCTTTGTCCATGGAATTCTCCAGGCAAGAATACTGGAGTGGGTAGCCATTCCATTCTCCAGGGAATCTTCCTGACACAGGGACTGAACCCAGGTCTCCTGCATTGCAGGCAGATTCTTTACCATATGAGCCACCAGGGAGGCCCCCACTAAATCATTTAATCATACATTTATAATGGGGAAATTTTATTGAATATAGATTTTATCTCAATAAGGAAGGGATATATTTTTTCTTAAAGTATATACCATAATTAAATAATTGACAATTCTTTGCTATACAAAAGAAATAGAAAGACCCTATAGTTCCAGTTTGGCCTGCAGACCCCTGGAGGTTCCTGAGACATTCTCAGGGAGTCTTCAAGGTCATTTTCCTAATAATAAAGAAGCTATTTGCC
The DNA here is from genome assembly GCA_006410935.1 of Redunca redunca. Taxonomy (NCBI): domain Eukaryota; kingdom Metazoa; phylum Chordata; class Mammalia; order Artiodactyla; family Bovidae; genus Redunca; species Redunca redunca. Next base: position 98,446 of record SJYQ01093248.1, read on the forward strand.
TTTTTCACTCTGTTGACATTTGCACTGATGGTGCAAAAGCAGTGATGGGCAAAACTGCTTGTGCTTTAGCACAAATCCAGGCACATCTTATTAGTAATCATAGTAGTGCTATTATTATTTTTTATTGGAGTGTAACTGCTTTATACTGCTGTGTTAGTTTCTGCTGTACAATGAAGTGAATTGGCTATACGTATACATATATCCCCTCTCTCTTGAACCTCCCTCTCGCCACCCTCCCTGCCACCCCTTTAGGTCATCACAGAGCACAGAGCTGAGCTCCCTGTGCGATACAGCAGCTTCCCGCTAACTGTCTTCTACATGGTGGAGTATGTATGTCAATCCTAATCACCCAGTTCATCCCATCCCTCTTCCCCTCCAGCGTCCACATGTCCAGTCTATGCATTTGCATCTCTATTCCTGCCCTGCAAATCGGTTCATCTGTACTATTTTTTCAGATCCCACATATATGTGTTAAAATGTGATATTTATTTTTCTGTTGCTGACTGACTTCCCTCTGTATGACAGAGTCTACATCCATCCATATCTCTACCAATGACCATACTTCATTTCTTTTAGAAATGACTCAGTAGAAATTAATTTTATTAACTCTTATGCCTTAGATGCATATCTTTTTATTTTTGAATAAATAAGATGGTTATCTCAGGAAAAGCACTTCTGCAGTTGATTGAGCTACAAGCTGAACTAGCAGTTGTTTTTTTGAGTCACCATCTCTACTGAAGAATACTGGATATTCAGACTTGGGTATCTGGCAAATGTTTTCTCAGAAGTGAATGAAGAGAGCCTGTTACTCCAAAGAAAACAATTGTCAGTTATCGTTGCTGCTTATAAAATCCAAATGTTAAACCAGAACTAGAAATTTGGAGAACTTGTGTCCACCACCATAAGCCTGACAGCTTTTGTCAAGATTTTTCTTGTGAGATTGATGCTGATTTTAACAAATGTGATTTTTTAATATTGTATAATGAAATGTATCAAAATTTGGAGACTATAGGTAAGGGGTCTCGATACTGAAAAGTTTGAGGACTACCGACCTAGTGACTAATGGCATGAACCCTGGGCCCATTCCGCATAGAGTCAAATCCCAGTGCTATTACTTGTTAGTTATAGAATCCCAGTAAGTGCTTCACCTGTCCATATCTCCGCTTCCTCATCTATAAAATGGGGATACTAAGGGTACGCATCTCAGAAAGGTGGGTGGGCATACAAATGAATTAATATGTGTATCCTTGTGAACATCAGAATGAGTTGATGTATGCAAACCAGTTAGGACCTGACTTATAGTAAATACTCCATGATTTGTTATTGATTTCTTGGTGAGTGGTAACTTGTAAAAAAAACAAATACATTATAAATACAAAATCTCTATGTAACTATATATATATACATATATATTTGTAACCGGGAAATCTCCAGCTTCCTTGCCCCTCACCCTTGCCTCTGCCTCACCTTTGGTCCTCTCACTTCCTGGGAAGGCATGTCTGTACCTGATATCCTAAAGTATCTTTCCCATCTATTAAATCTCTGTTATATTTGATGGGTGATTCTTATTTTTAGCAACCACACAATACATTTTTAAGGAAGATTTGGCGAGACATATAATTATGGAGGGTAGTCTGATAAACTGAATAGAAATAGGATACAAGTATATGTCATTCTTAGAAGTCTCTTTCCTGCCTTAGCAGTGTTTAAAATTATGATGCATCATCTAAGTTCAGAAGAGTTTAGGAAATTATATGAATAGAGAAAAAGTATAAGGTTCTGTCTGTCATAGCAAATAGATATTTTTTTCAAACAGGAAAAATCCATTTTCAATGCTTAATCCAAGCAGAGATAAAGTTTAGGGAGAAAATGACTCATTTGGAGAGAACCTACATCCTCAGTTCTTCAGAGAGCCTACAGTTGAGATATTTTTACCTCTAACTGTTTAAAAAAGTTAATTATGTGCTGACATCATTCATTTGTCCTACCAATATTTGATGAATGCCTCCTATGAAGTGCCAGGCCCCTAACCAGGCCCATAAAGAAGGTTGTGGGTCCCGCCCTCCTGGAAGCAGTGCGTTCAAGTTTCCTAATTGTTCTCCCACTTTCTCAGTAAAAAATAGGTCGTTCATCTGTTGTTCTCTGACTGTATCAGCAGAGGGAATAGTATATGTTTTCTACTTTTCAAATGTTCATGAAAACAGTTTTGAGTTTAGTGTGAGGTAGAGAAGGTAAGCTAGACTGCAGAAGGATTGTAATGATTTTTTCTTCTCCTGGAGGATCACAGACAGAATTACCCTGTAGTTTGGAGGACTGACATTATACGGACATGCTCGTGTTTGGTGGTAAATAGCAAAGAGCCCAGCATGCAAGTCACTGTCGTCTCTCTGATTCTACATTTCACGTGTAGTTTTTCTTACATGGCTTCCGCTATCCTAGGGGAAGTAGGAACTCTTGAAAGAGCTCATTTGAGGGCCATCTGTTCTGTGTGCCCTCCCACATCACTCTGCCTCTGGTGAGAATGGTGGCTTGGTCCACAGAACGTTTTACTCCTTGCCCTAGCCCAGGTCTTTAATTATGGCCACACCTCAGGTTGCTTGAGTGTATGTAGTCACCTGTTAAATGGGTTTAACATTTCATTTTGTTAGGTATATTTAGAGAACAAATTTTAAGCCTTAAAATTTTTTACGGGACTATAACTGCTTTACAGTGCTGTGTTTCTACTGTATACCAGCGTGAATCAGCCTTACGCATATATATGGGTGTGTATATCTCCCCTCCCTCCGGAGCTCCCTCCCACGCCCACCGTCGCACCATCTAGGGCATCACAGAGCCCCCAGCTGAGCTTGCTCTGCTATACACCAGCTTCCCGCTGGTTGTCTGTTTCACACAGGGGAGTGTATACAGTATTTGTTTTCCCTTTCTAGCTTACTTTACTCTGTACAACAGGCCCTAGGTCCATCCACATCACTGCAGAGCAGTGGTATTATTGAGATAGTGTGCTTGCTGATAATATTTGCATTTTAAGATGTGAAAGTATTCCTTTCCTATGTGGCTGGTTGACAGGGAATAAGAGATCAGATCAGGCTAAAAGCCAAAGTACTTCCGGAATACAGGCTAGGTTGAGTTTTATTAATTTAGTTGAATTCAATCTCAATATTCATCATTCGTGGAAAATATTAGCTATTTTTAGTCGTGTCCCTGTCATTGCAAGGGCCTTGTGCAAACTCTGCAACTTCAGTTGTCTTTCACAAACAAAATGCACAAAATTACTTATCCTGGGCAAGCAACCAATGACTGTGATTATACCACTGTTGCTTTTTTTTCACACTAGGATCTTCTGATCTTTGATTCTCTTTCTATTTTTAGCAACTCCACCTGAAAATCAAATACTACTCACATGTAATTTTCTAAAAGGAGCCATTTCATAGCTGTTATAAAAGTTCATTCTTCTTTTCACGATAGTGTTCCCTATTAAAATACCTGGCAGTTCTACCTGTTCTGTGTGACATCTTTAAGGACTTTTGTCTGCATGAGATAACCGGCCGTAAAGCCTCCCAAACAAATTGCACATTTTGGTAATGAAAATTCATGCTCCTGTTCAATTGCTGATTCTTACCTTGTCTTTTCCATGTGTGTTTATGTGTTTCAGGAAAAAAGTGCCAGTTCAAATGTAAGACTTAAAACTAATAAAGAGATCCCAGGATTAGTTCATCAACCCAGAGCAAAGTAAGTTCCAGTTCCTCTTTGCCTATTTTGTTTTGAGAGATAAAAACGTTTTTAGAGTGAGCTCCATTTTGCCTGCTAGATAACCAAGACCTAAGAAAAGGCCTCAGTAATTGACACACATGATTTAGTCGAATGGAACATAATAGAGAGCCAAAGCAGACCCACAGTGCATGACGGAGCTGACACCTCACATCAGCTTCACTTCACAATGACGGGAAGTATCTTCATGACCGTGGGGTAGTGAAGAAATTGAATAAGTCACAAAGGATACAAATTGTAAGCAAAATGATTAATTTTTATGACTATGATAACATTAAGAACTTCTACTTCTCAAAATATACTATAGGAGAGTAAAAGGCCACAAAATGGTGGAATATATTTATAAAACATATAATTAGCAATAGTGGATTCTTTACCAGCTGAGCCGCAAGGGAAGCCCAGGAATACTGGAGTGGTTGTCATGTCCTCCTCCAGCAGATCTTCCCAACCCAGGGACTGAACCCAGATCTCCCGCATTGCAGACCAGTTCTTTACTGACTGAGCCACCAGGGAAGCCCAGGAATGCTGGAGTGGGCAGCCTGGCCCTTCTCCAGGGGATCTTCCCGACCCAGGAATCAAACTGGGGTCTCCTGCATTGCAGACGGATTCTTTAGCAACTGAGCTATCAGGGAAGCCCAGTTAGATTTCCAGGATATATAAATTAATTATGTGAGTCAAGAAGTAAAAGATAGAACTTACAGAAAAATAGGCTAAAGACATAAACAACCACTTGACTGAAGAGGAAAATGAATAGCTGATATGTCAGGAAAAACGACCGTGTCACACCACAAGATTGGCAATACAGTAGTCTGTAGATAGAAAAAGTTTACCAGGATGTGGGACAACCAGCACGCTTAACTCCTGGTGGTGGGAATATATGCTGGTACAGTTACTTTGGAAAACACTTTGTATTATCTAGTAAAATTGTACCTGGGCATACCTGGCTGCCTAGCGACTCCACTCTCAGGTGTATACCCTAGAGAAACTCTTATGGAGGTGTGCCAGTAGGCATATTTTGAAATATCCATAGCAGCACTGTTTATGTGAACTCTTAAAGTTCTTGAAAGGATGGGACTTCCCAGTGTCCCAGTGGTTAAGACTGCATTTCTACTGCAGCAGACACAGGTTTGATCCCTGGTGGAGGAATTAAGATCCCACATGCCATGCAGCATGGCCAAAAAAAAAAAACCTTTGAGATAAAACCCAAATGTCCATCAAACATAAAATGAATAACAGAAATGTAGTATAGTCTTATGATGGAAATACTACATATCAGTGAAAATAAATGACCGGAGAAGGCAATGGCACCCCACTCCAGTACTCTTGCCTGGAACCTCCCATGGACGGAGGAGCCTGGTGGGCTGCAGTTCATGCGGTCGCTAAGAGTCGCACACGACTGAGCGACTTCACTTTCACTTTTCACTTTCCTGCACTGGAGAAGGAAATGGCAACCCACTCCAGTGTTCTTGCCTGGAGAATCCCACAGACGGAGGAGCCTGGTGGGCTGCCGTCTATGGGGTCGCACAGTTGGACACGACTGGAGTGACTTAGCAGCAGCCGCAGCATAGCTACATAGATCAAGATGGAGGGATCTCATGAAATGTCAGCCTGTGCCAGTACAGTAAGTAGTAGTACCTGCTTATGTACAGTTTCATGCATATAAAATTCAAAAACAGGCAGAACTAAGAAATACTTGTATATACGTATATTAAACATATGTATATACACATATTGCTCAGTCAGCAGAGCCACTCATTCTTACAAGTGGCTCAGCTGGTAAAGAATTATCTGCCTGCAATGTGGGAGACCTGAGTTCAATCCCTGGGCTGGAAATATCCCCTGGAGGAGGGCATGGTAACCCACTCCAGTATTCTTGCCTGGAGAATCTCCATGGACAGAGGAGCCTGGCGGGCTACAGTCCATGAGGTCGCAAAGAGTTGGACACGGTGAGCGATTAAGTACATATGATAAAACAATAAAGACAAACAAGGAAATGAAAAGGCATTAAATTCAGGATAGTGCTTCTTTCTCCTGGATAGAAGACAATGGAACCAAAGGTTCTCTCTCTTAATCCAAGTTGCGGTTACATGCATGCTCCTTTAATTATTATCATTTAAAAATGTACAAATAGCATTATGTTTCCTTTTCCGTGTGTTAAATATTGCACAATTAAAATGTTAGAGAATAATGAGTAGTTTTCTATATTATTCTGAAGCTGAGTCTATCATTGGTGATAAAATGCACTTTCTGTGACTTTGAAACTGCCTGTCCTTTCTTCAAAAAGGCTATTATCCCAAAGGCTGCAAATCTCTTTTGTGCTGTTCTGCCTAACTATGAACAAATTCCCTAAGGGTGCTGATCACATGAGTGCATCTGATACAGTCACTCCCACCCCCAATAAGTTTAATGAGGACATATATGTAAATAAACATCGTAAGTGGAAAGAGTTGTGTTCTCTGATTCTTCCTGGGAAGCTGAGACAAAAATAACATCGTCGCTTTAAGCTGGGTGACTGTCTGTAGAATTGCTGCGGCAATGGCTACTATGAGATGGTGGTTAAGACTCTTCAGGGGGCGGTCCATCCGCTCAGGGATTTAATTTCTTACTTCTGATGAAAACCGGACATTTTAAACTTCATTTATCATTTACAATGTCAGCCAAGTTTTCTTCCCAATAATGGGAGAGCCAATTTTTTCACCCTCAGGTAAGTGTTATGCTATGATCACAAACTCCCTAATCAACTTCACTAGTAACCGCTTTTATCTACAATAATTTCTTCTGCCTCTGGGGACAACAGATATCTGAAGATATCTACGAAATCATCTTTTCATCAAGCTGTTATATGTGTACTATTTTTAAATGCTTCTCTTATCTCTGAGTTCTAAAGAAAAGACTCTATTAAGGAGAACTAAGGAGAGTTTCTTTTCTCCTTTAGAGCAAATACTTATTCACTTAATTTTGACACGCTGAAATAGCATGCTTTGCAGTCTGGCATGTGCTAAAGCTTCCAGAGAAGTTGATTAAATTGGCTCATGTGTTTACACTCAAATTATGAAGAGAATCCCGTTTTTCACACAGCATAATGCCTGTGTGTATGTGTGTGTGTGTGTGTGTGTGTTTTAAACTGAATCAGATCATTGGATTTTCAGAATTTAACTAAGAAATCTTTCTGAAGGTCTGAGAGAAAGATTTACTTTTCCTACGTACTGACACATAGGATTCAGGAAATTATTATTTATTATGCAGTTGTACGGGCTTCCCTGGTGGCTCAGACAGTAAAGAATCTGCCTACAATGAGGGAGACCTGTTCGATCCCTGGGTTGGGAAGATCCCCTGGAGGAAGGTATAGCAACCCATTCCAGTATTCTTGCCTAGCGAATCGTTATGGACAAAGGAGCCTGGTGGGCTACAGTCCGTGGGGTCACAAAGAGCTGGACACGACTGAGCGATGAAGCACAACACATGCAGTTGCATAAAATGAGTTTGTTTCCCCCTTGAGTGGAGGGACAATCCCATGCCTGCTAACAGCAGATTTATTAAGAATGAAGACGAGTAGTGCTCACACCTTCGTTTGACACACCACATAGAGTGCATTCTTACTGCCTTTGTAATCTCAGTCCAGTGAACTAATGTCTTGGAACTTTAGTTTTCTCCAAAAAAAATAGAGGTAAAAAATTCTATCTTACAGGACTGGGGCTTAAGTGAAATAATGTATCCCTGGTGCTTATCACAGTGTCTGACACTTGGTAAGAACGCCTTAGCAATTAGAAACAACCCAAAAAATGCCCTTTGACAGGAAATCGGGTAAATGAACCGCACTGTATTCACACAGTGGAGTATTAGCAGCTGAAACAAATGCACGGCAGCAATACACAATGCTGGATGCCCCCAGCAGAACTAGTTCCTAGTTCTAGCAGCTAGAACAAAGAATAAGTCCTGAAACATTGCATGGAGCATGATGCACACTATAAAGTTAACAACAACCAAAATAGGGACTTCTCTGGGGGTCCAGTGGTTAAGAATCTGCCTTCCAATGCAAGGGACACAGGTTCAATGCCTAGTCAGGGAGCTAAGATCCTGCGTCCCACAACTAGCCCACCCGCTGCAACTGAGACCTGGCACAGCCAAATAGATAAATTAATTTTTTTAATCTAAAATGAATCATCTGCTTTTTAAGCACATAGAGAGATGGAGTAAAGAAAAGCGGGGACATGATGTTTGAGGTTGGGGAACACACGCATGGGTGGGAGGGAAGTAACCTCTAGGTTGTTGTTAGATCCTAGCTTTGTTTTCTTTGTTTTGGTTTCATGGGTGCTTATTATTACTATTTTTTTAAAAATAATCAACTAAAGAAATGAAGCCATGAACTACTAGCAACGGTGTGTCCTGCTGTGAGGGTGAGGATTGCCCCACTTCCCTGAGGTTTCATGCTCAGATTGTTTAGACAGTCTGAGGTCCTGCACCTTTGATTTCAAGCACGTGATAAGGACCCCTGAGCCTGTGCGTCCTCCTTTGCAGGGATGACAGACACGTTTGCAGAGTCGCTTTTACTAGAGAATTCTTCTCTTGTCCATGCAATGTGCATATGTCTGAGTACTAACCAAACATCCCGGTTTCCATGCTTTGATGTTTCCAGTAATGGAGTTAATGGAAGTTAGTAACAATCACAGAACATTAGTGCCAAAAGGACCTCAGAGACCTGTTCGCTGGTTTAAAATGAGGAATCTGAGGCCTGCACCTCACCCATGCCAACAAATGGTGCTGTCTCTATGAGGATCACGAATCGCATGAATTTAAATAGAGACCACTTGATTAACTAATTAAATATTCATTACCCTCCTGTTGTATCCAAGGCAATAAATGCTAAACACTCTAACCCAAAAATTTCCACAGGGAACTCAAAACCCTAATAGTGCCATCTTTATGAAGTATCTTGGAGTTCCCTAGGGAAACTAATGCGCTAATGACAAAGAACCCACCTACCAATGCAGGAGACATAAGAGACCCAGGTTCGATCCCTGGGTTAGGAAGATCCCCTGGAGAAGGAAATGGCAACCCACTCCAGTATTCTTGCCTGGAGAATCCCAAAGACAGAGGAGACTGGTGGGCTACAGTCTGTAGGGTCACAAAGAGTCAGACACGACTGAAGTGACTCAGCAGGCAGGCAGGCATTACATAAATGTGTTTTTTGCTCAGTCGTGTCTGACTCTGTGTGATCCCATGGGTTGTAGCCTACCAGGCTCTTCTGTCCATGAGACCTTCCAGGCAAGAATACTGGAGTGAATAGCCATCCCTTCTCCAGGGGATCTTCCCGACCCAAGGATCAAACCTGGGTCTAAGATTTATATATAAATATCTTCATGCCTTTCCTGTCTGGGACCCAGAGCTGTTCAACAAACTCATCGCTGAAAACTTGGCTAAGAACAGGAAGGATTCCCCCAAAAGTGTCTGAGCAGCCATGGTGGGTACCAGAATATTCATGTTTCCCACTAACAAGAATCCTCCCAGGCTCTCCTTTGGAGCCTGTTTATGCTAACTTTAGACACAACTCTAACAAGTTTGCCTGTGTTGCTTCTAAAGTGAAGTCGCACAGTCGTGTCCAACTCTTTGCCACCCCATGGACTGTAGCCTACCAGGCTTCTCTGTCCATGGGATTTTCCAGGCAAGAGGACTGGAGTGGTTGCCATTATGGAGTCAAAGCAGAAACTGAGAAGAAAGTGGAAAGAGGACTGATACCTTCTCTGACAAGGAGAAATGAAAGGAAGAGCTCAAAAGCAGACAGAGAACAAAAGCCTGGAGTTCAAGGTCATTTTGCATCTTAGAGGCTCTGGGGCTATCCCAGTATTACAGAAGAGCAATTTAAGGTGAGGAGAGTGGCTGCTGGTCGTCAAGTGAAAGCTAAGTAATGTTTGAGATAGACAGCTATTCAAGAGTATACAGTTTAGAAGACTTGCATCCAGAGTAGCTCAAATGAATGACGTTTTGGCCCTTAAAGAAGGAACGCTGTAAGAAATCTGGAGAAACTCAACTTTGCAAAATGGCTTTTCTGTCCAGCCAGAGAAGGAGAGGAGAATGTTTAACCTCTGTCATCATCCAAGATCCTGCCCTGCTGTGTAAAATGCAGTGAGAGGGGACCTGTTTCTGAAACAGGACGTCTACCCTATTTGAATGATCATATTTGTTGTTATTCAGTCGTGTCCAACTCTCTGCAGCTCCATGGACTGCAGCACGCCAGGCTTCCCTGTCCTTCACCATCTCCCAGAGCTCGCTCAAACTCATGTCCATTGAACCAGTGATGCCATCCAAACATCTTGTCCTCCGTCGTCCCCTTCTCCTTCCTGCCTTCAATCTTTCCCAGAATCAGAGTCTTTTCTAATGAGTCAGCTCTGCGCATCAGGTGGCCAAAGTACCGGAGCTTCAGCTTCAGCATCAGCCCTTCCAATGACTATTCAGGACCGACTTCCTTTAGGGTGGACTGGTTGGATCTCCTTGCAGTCCAAGGAACTCTCAAGAATCTTCTCTAACACCACACTTCAAAAGCATCAGTTCTTCGCCATTCAGCCTTCTTTATGGTCCAACTCTCACATCTATACATGACTACTGGAAAGGATGGCAAAAATTAGATTATATACATGAAAGTGCCTTAGAACTGTGAAAGTTGATGCTGTATCAGATATTTTCATTCTTTTTCTTTTATATCAGAGCTGATATTATTTTAAATCTAGATCTTACACACAGGGGAAACCTCCTTTAAGCCTTATTATCTGTCATGGGAGGCCTGAAGGGTTTCCAGTCACTTGTGCCCTTCTCTGTGGCCCCTGCAGGGAATGTCAGGTAAGGTTGCCCACCACACCTAGACGAGAGCAGAAGAGGCTCTTCCAGAGCCACTCCCCCCACCCCCGCCCCCAGCCACTAAACCAGTAGGCATTAATGTCAAGTGAGAGAAATTCTGGACCATGTGTCTCTTACCCCAGCATCCTGAACCACCTTGGAACACCCACAACTCTTTGCCAGGTAGAAACTACTGTCATTACGACCACATCGCCCCCAAGTCCTTCCCCTCCCATCCATGATCTTCTCTGCTCTCCTTACCTTCTTAGTTTTGCCCCCACCAACCATGCCCATCTCGCTGAGGATACTGTTAAATAGCAAATAATAGGGAATCAGGGCAAGGGCTGCTCAGACATGCCTCCCCACTTACCCCACATTACAGTGGAATTTCAGTTCCAAAAAGGCACATTTGCTGTCACCAGTATCAAAGATGTTTAGGGGCAAGGTCAGGTCCTTGGCTCATCTGCAGCCAGCACACAGCCATACAGTCAGCTGGATACCATGCTCACACCTTTGTAAAATACACATTTTAATATCATAATTAGGATATGATTTTTAAAGAATCTTTTTTAAAATGTTTATTTATTTTATTTTTGGCTGCACTGGGTCTTAGTTGTGGCATGTGGGCTCTTCCCTGTGGAGCACGGACTTAGTGCTATAATCCCATGGCATGGGATCTTAGTCCCCTGGCCAGGGATCGAACCCACGTCCCCTGCATTGGAAGGCGGATTCTTAACCACTGGACTGCCAACAAAATCACAGCATATATTTTCTTGTTATACTTAAACACAGTTTTGAAATGTGTCATGTGCTGCTTACCTGTGCTTTTTGTTTTAATTATAGATGTGCATCCGAAGGAAAAAAAAATGGGCACACACCTCCCAGTAACACCAACATAAATAATATGTACACTGAAAGGAAATTGTGTTCCTTAAGTTGTTGAAACTGACTGGCTATTATGAAACTCATTTGTAGGATTACTCTCATGACATTTAGCCTTAGTATGACTTCAGAGCACTTCAGTGGAAAAGTCTGCAAAAATGCAAAACATAAATGACTGCCCCAAAGTTTAGACGCTCGGCATTTTTCACCTGAGGGAACTGGGAAACATTGAAAATATGCACTTTACTCTTTGTTTTTCAGCATGCACATCTCTGAAAGCCAACAAGAATTCTTCAGAATGCTGGATGAAAAAATTGAAAAGGTAAGAAGTGAAGTAAGTGCATATTTCAAGGGGAATGTTGCCTCATGAGTTAAGAGTAACAATGTTCTGGTGTCTGTAGTACAAAGCTGTTCTTGAATGGGGTGGTTAGAATTAACAGCAGTCACCCCACACACGCAACTCGGAAGGTGGCTTTGAGAAGGGTTAATGTATGACTGAGCTTGCCAGGATCTTGGGCTACCGCTGATCTTTCACTGAAGCATGGAAACTCAGAATGAGACTGGTGAGAGCCTTTGCCTAAACAGTGTTGCTATCATTGTGTATTGTCCACCCCTGATCCCCTGCTCCATTCTCAGGTTGCAAGCAAGGAGGTCCTTAGTGCCTGCTTACTACATGCCCAGTGCTTCTCTGACTTCTTTACAAACATCACAAACATGTTGCAGTCAATACCTGCTTGAGGGAGCTGGCCATGAGACAAGTAATACGTGCATTTTACAGACAAAGAAACTGAGACTTAGAATGCCTGAGTATAACTTAGCCAGGTTTGCAAAGCTAATAGCAGTAGAGTTAGAATTCCAGCCCATGTCTGTCTGACTCCAAAGCAGAACCTCCAAGTCACTTCTCCGTACGGGTGTAGATTTTATAATGACGGGAAGATTCAAAGTTGATCCATGTGGAAACTTAACCCATATTTACGCTCTCAGAGTGCCATATGCAAATCAACTGAATGAAGAGTAGAATATGGTAATCATTAAAGGTTTGCATGCTCATAGAATTTCAGTTTTTCACTGCAGGGAGTGAATTTTAAATGCTAAAGTCATACATCTGAGAACTGTAATTTGAAAGCCTTATTCTAAAGAAGAGTTAAATTCTAAATTCAGAATATATCCTAACTATGGTTAAGGCATCACCGACCAAGTTTACTTTCGAAATGTTTTCCATTTTAATTTTTATTTCCTTTTTATGGTTTGTAGTCCTTGAGTATTTCTTCATGAATTCCTAGGTTATGTATATATCAGTCAGTGGAAGAGAGTGAAGAAGGTCTTAAATTCATCTGTATTTCAGTAGCAGACTCCACTCTGAGGTAGACCCCTGCCCCAAAAGAATCATTATAAAATTTTCTAATGCACCATTAAAAGACCAGCATATATTACCAATGTAAAAACTAGAAATGGGTAATGAATTAAAATAATAATTTAATCTATAGTGTTCATTGGCTGTGCTCACATACTTATTTGAGTATATATTTTTCTTTTTTACTTTTAGTGAAATTTTAGCTTATGCATGACTTTTTAGATTGAAAACATCATCTAAGAATAATTAGCAATTTTCACATATTGATTCAAAAGCTGACTAACTTGCCGATAACATTTTGTTTTCAGTAAAGAGAAACCTAAAAAGAAATATTATGTTCCCACTCTAATGGTGAAGACTTTTTTTCTCTGTTTGGATTATTTCTCCTGCACTAACATTTTGGCAATAAAAATATATGCTTATTAGTTAGAGGTAATCTGCAAAAATTGAAACCTGAATTGTAAGTTATCTTTTTAAGCAACATTTACAAACCCTGACAAAGTGTTGAAAATGATCTAATCTCTTTCCAGTGTGTCTCCATAATTGAAATTCTACCTCTTGTTACTCAAAACTGAAATTCGTTGTTCTCATCTCGAATTCGATTTCCTGTCTTACTTTGCTTCTAAGGTGTAGACAACCATGTGTTTAGTGCAACAAAAGCGAAGTTTATAACTTGATCATTTGTTTGGTGTAACTTTCCTTGGACAAAGGAGCATTTGTAGATTCAGCATAAACAGTGTTCCCAATATATAATGAACACATTCATATTCAAAAAGGAGCAGTATATAATCTGTGATAATTGCCCAGTTACAGGATTCCAAGGGAGTTTTCTATCAACTCTGAGCCAAACTTTCCTGTTTCTCCTCCCTTACCTAAAGTTCATCCTTCTGAATTTTGTGAATATGCTATCCTTTGTATCATCTAAACATTAAGCCTCCCTCAAATTAAAATTTTTCATCATAATATATATGTTTGGCTTAATATAATCTTCACAATAGTTTATATAACCAAAATTGGAAGTTACATTCTTGTGAACTATTTTGCTGACTCTTTACCATTGCTGAATATTTCTTTGCTCCAACTAGCATGTGGACAATCATAAATGCAATTCAAAACTATTCTTTAGGTTTTGTGGTAGTGTTCAGTTGCTAAGTTGTATTCAGGTCTTTGCGAACCCATGAACTTCTGCATCCCTGTCCTTCACTATCTCCCAGCATTTGCTCAGACTCATGTCCATTGAGTCAGTGATGCCATCCAACCATCTCATCCTCTGTCACTCCCTTCTCCTTTTGCCTTGAATCTTTCCCAGCATCAGGCTCTTTTCCAGTAAATCAGCTCATCTCATCAGATGGCCAAAGTATTGGAGCTTCAGCTGTAGCCATGGTCCTTCTAATAAATATTCAGGATTGATTTCCTTTAGGATTGACTGGTTTGATCTCCTTGCAGTCCAAGGGACTCAAGAGTCTTCTCCAACACCACAGTTCAAAAGCATCAATTCTTCTGCACTCAGTCTTCTTAATGGTACAACTCTCACATCCATACATGACTACTGGAAAAACCATAGCTTTGACTAGATGGACCTTGTCAGCAAAGTAATGTCTCTGCTTTTTAATACATTATCTAGGTTTGCCATGGCTTTTCTTCTAAGGAGCAAGTGTCTTTTAATTTCAAGTCTGCAGTCACCATCTGCAGTGATTTTGGAGCCCAAGAAAATAAAACTTGTCATTGCTTCCACTTTTTCCAAATTTATTTGCCCAGAAGTAATGGGACCAGATGCCATGATCTTTAGTTTTTTGAATATTGATTTCCTAGCCAGCTTTTTCACTCCCCTCTTTCACCCTCATCAAGATGCTCTTCAGTTCCTCTTCACTTTCTGCCATTAGAGTGGTGTCATCTGCATATCTGAGGTTGTTGATATTTCTCCCAGCAATCTTGATTCCAGCCTATGATTCAGCCAGCCTAGCATTTCACACGATGTATTCTGCATGGTGAAGGTGAAGTCGCTCAGTCACGTCCGACTCTTTGCGACCCCGTGCAGGCTCCTCCGTCCATGGGATTTTCCAGGCAAGAATACTGGAGTGGGTTGCCATTTTCTTCTCAAGGGGATCTTCCCGACCCAGGGATTGAACCCAGGTCTCCCACATAGGAGGCAGACACTTTAACCTCTGAGCCACCAGGGAATGCATAGAAGTTAAATAAGCAGGGTGACAATATACCACCTTGAGGTACTCCTTTCCCAGTTTTGAACCAGTCAGTTGTTCCATGTCCAGTTCTAACTGTTGCTTCTTGACACACATACAGGTTTCTCAGGAAACAGGTAAGGTGGTCTAGTATTCCCATCACTTTAAGAATTTTCCAGATTGTTGTGATCTACATAGTCAAAGATTTTAGTGTAGTCAATGAAGCAGAAGTAAATGTTTTTCTGGAATTCTCTTGCTTTTTCTATGATCCAGTAAATGTTCGCAATTTGATCTTTGGTTCCTCTGCCTTTTCTAAATCCAGCTTGTACATCTGGGAGTTCTCAATTCATATACTATTGAAGCCTGACTTGAAGGATTTTGAGCATAACCTTACTAGCATGGGAAATGAGTGCAATTGTCCAGTAGTTTGAACATTCTTTGGCATTGCCCTTCTTTGAGATTGGAATGAAAACTGACCTTTTCCAGTCCTGTGGTTCCTGCCGAGTTTTCCAAATTTGCTGACATATTGAGTGCAGCACTTCAACCACATCATCTTTTAGGATTTTAAATACTTCAGCTGGAATTCCATCATCTCTACTAGCACTACCTTTGTTTGTTTTATAGGGTTGACTTAAAAAATTAAACTCAGAGCTTCGTGCTGAAAATTGGACTCATTCTGAAAGGGCTTGATTTTTGAGATTTAATTTTTCCCTGGGTTCCTTTTTTTCTTCCTTAAATTGTTAAGAAGCAAAGCTGCGTGAATATGTAGTGATTTAAACCTGCCCTTCCTTGATTCGCTTCTTGGCCTTTTGGCTAAGATCAAGTGGTGGCTCAGACGGAAAGCGTCTGTCTACAATGTGGGAGACCTGGGTTCGATCCCCGGGTCGGGAAGTTCCCTGGAGAAGGAAACAGCAACCCACTCCAGTACTCTTGCCTAGAAAATCCCATGGACGGAGGAGCCTGGTGTCCATGGGGTCGCAAAGAGTTGGACACTACTGAACGACTTCACTTTTCACTTTTTCCTTGATTCATCTTTTGTATTTATTGAATGTCTCCAGGGCATGGTACCTTTCAGCTCTCCTCTCCATACCAAAAGAAATCTCTGCTCTGTCTCCTCTAGGTATATGCAAAAGTACCATTGATACAAGGAAACAAAGATGATATTTATTGTGAAATTTAGTATGGATGACTCTACTTCCCGAGCGGCAGAGTGGTAAAGAATCCACCTGCCAGTGCAGGAGACGCAAGAGACATGGATCAGGCAGTTCCCCTGGAGGAGGAAATGGCAACCCACTCCAGTATTCTTGCCCAGAGAACCCCATGGACGAGGACGCTGGCAGGCTACATGGGGTCGCAAAGAGTCGGACACAACTGAATGCGTGCGTGCGTGCGTACGCACACGCACAGACACACACACACACACAACTTCAGAAAGAATCGTGGTGCTGAGCTGCAGTTTACTTTTGCACCACAACTGGGCAAGCAGTGTTGTAAGAAGTTATCGGTGGCAAAGAAAAGCAAGTAGCAAAAATGAATTAATTATTTAGCACTTATGAGTACCAGGCATTATGCGATGACTCAGGAGAGAAAAACAGGATATGGGGGATACAAAATAAGTAGGAAACAGTCCCTTGCCTTGAGGAGCTCAGTTCTAAAAGCAAACATCTTTGAAAAGGTAATTATTTTAACCATGGAGGAGTCCTTCATCCAGCACCCCCACCTCCATTATCACCGTGAGTCAGGGGTTCCTTTATTGAATGCAAACGTTTCAGGAGTCAAGTGCTGAAACTTGAGGTCTGTGAACCAGGCAGTTGGGACATCTTTGGCCACTTGACACCATTTCACTCTGCTGGCATGAGGAAAGCGAAGGCACTGAGCTGCATCTGAAGATGACCACGGGAGAGGTTTTTATCAGGAGAGCAATGAGAGTTCTGCTGCTGCTAACTCGCTTCAGTCGTGTCCGACTCTGTGCGACCCCAGAGACGGCAGCCCACCAGGCTCCCCTGTCCCTGGGATTCTCCGGGCAAGAACACTGGAGTGGGGTGCCATTTCCTTCTCCAGTGCATGACAGTGAAAAGGGAAAGTGAAGTCACTCAGTCGTGTCCGACTCTTCCAGACCCCATGGACTGCAGCCCACCAGGCTCCTCCGTCCGTGGGATCTACTGGAGCGG
>SJYQ01093249.1:0-38120 GCA_006410935.1 Redunca redunca
TATCCTTGACTTTTCACAGATTTCCCAGCAGAAGATCAGGGTGGATGATGACATGAGAGAAAAATGCTCCACTGTGGCCAGTTCCTGTTCCTCCAGAGAGCCATTCACATGCACATGGACAGGCAGCCAAGAGACTCAGTTGCCTCCCACACTGGCTGGGGAGGTCGTGCTGCTCCCCAGGAGTGGGGATGGAGTGACCTCTGTCTCTCCATTCTCCAGGAGGATGCAGCTCATTCTGGCCTCTGTCCAGTGCAGCCTGTCACCTCACATGGCCTCACTGAGGCCAGCCAGGTTTCTGCCAATTAGCATCAGCTGGCTATATAATGCCCTCTTGTGCCTCCCTCCAAGAAGGCCAACTCTGACACTCCCACGACAGGGCTATGAAATTACTAGGAAAAGTGGGGCAGGGAGAGTGCTGTTTTTGTGCTTTTTGTTTGTTTTAACATGATAAGTTTTTTGGCCTTGCTCAAAAGGGATCTCCCCTTGAGGAAAAAGCAAGAGGACCTGAATATGCAAAGTAAGGCTAAAATATACTATGTCCAGAGAAACTTTCCTCCAGAAGAATACAGTGAGCATGACTCACACTCCCTGGATGTTTTATTTTCTAAGAACAAATCTATAGAATCACAAAATCAGACCACATGCAAGCAGTTTGCATGCATTTGCCATCATCGTTAGGTGTTATAAGTATATTTTACCTAAGATATTACAACCAAACTGTGAGAGCCTTCACTTTTCATTCTTCCATACTAGTGTCCTTCCTGCCTGACATGTAGAAAGATAATTAATATGCTGGTCCTGCAGGAAAGGAAATTGTCTTCCAAACTATTAATGAGAGATGTTTTAGCCTTTTTTAAATTAGTGAAAGACACAATTTTCATTTTAAAAAATTAGTGTCAGCTTGCAATGATTCACTAGAAAGTTCAAAAAGAGCACATATTGGCTTAAATGTTTGGCTTCTGAATATATTTTATGTATTCGAACAAATTTATTTCTAATTCTGAATTTAATTTTTGCCTAGGATAGTGGGAAGCAAGTTATTTTCTACAAAATAATCAGTAAAATTGATGAAATAAGTTGATTTCACACTTTTCTTTAACAAAGGAAACCTTATTTAAATAAAATCTCGCTTAAAAGCCCTATAAATAAAATGAGTTTTTTTTTAAAAAATTGGAGCAGGTTTGGCAGAAGCAGAGGAGGGGGTCTGCACCTAGCTCTCTTATCTATCATGTCCACCCCATAGTGACACCAAGTATGCTTGGAAGACAGCTGCTAAAATAAGCATATTCAAAGATGCTCACCATCACTAACCATTAAGAAATTCAGGTGAAAACCATGAGGTATCACTGAACACCTATCAGAACACCAAATACTGGCAAGTAGAGCAAGAAACAAGATCACTCATACCCTCCTCATGGGAACAAAAAATGGTGCAACTACTCTGGAAACTAACTTGGCAAAAACTAAATACTAAACAGTTCAATAATTGCACTACTGACTTTAAGTGACAAATTTACACACAAGGTTGTACACAAGTGTTCAGTTCACATGAGCTCCATTTGTAATAGTTCTCAAATGGAAACAGCCAAGATATTAACAGATGAATGGTTAACCAAGCCAAATTTGGAATCATACTAGAGAATATTCCTCAGCACTCAAAAAGGAACATATTTTAAATATATAGAACCTAGATCAATCTCCAGAGAATTATGCTGTGAGAAGAAAGCCAGTCCCGAAAGGTTACATTCTGTATGATTCTGTTTGTGTAGCACTCTTATAATGACAGGCTTCCAGAAATGGAGAACATATAACCATTTGCCAGGGATTAAGCATGTGGCCTCAAAAGGGCAACAGGAAGGATTCTGAGGGTGATGGAAATGTCTCCTATCTTAACTGTATCAGCATCAATATGCTGGCTGTAATATTGTTCTGTAAAATGTTACTATTAGGAGAAATTGGGTAAAAGGCACAAAGGTTCTTTTATTTCATAGAACTGCATGAGAGTCTACAGTTTTTTAGACATAACCCCACAGCTATGACTTGGATGTCACTTGCCAGTGGTTTTACCCTGTTTAGAGCTGATCCACATTACTACTCAAGAAGTGGTCATGATGCCTCTCAGAAAAATGCCAGATACCAGGTTAGACTCAACTTTCCTCCTTTCCAATGGAGTCAAAAGCACTTACTTGAGCAGATATCATGAATCAACACAGGATTATGTGCTGGAAACTGACCTCTTGCTTTTAAGTTCACATCTTCTCTTAACTGCTATGTATTCAGGTGATAAGACAGTGAAAGTAAGCAAGAGATAAATAATATCAACAAGAGATGATTAATTGTCTGGTTGGTTGGTGTGGCCTGTACTTACCTAATTACAAATATGAATTAAACTGTATTATTTTACAAATACATACTATATACCATGGTAGGCTGAATTATGGTTCCCCAAAGAGGTTCATGTCCTAATCCCCTGAATGTTAACCTTACATGGAAAAAGGGAATTTGCAGATATGATTAACAATGATTTTAAGATGAGGTGATTCTAGATTATCCAGGTGGACCCAATGTCATCACAAGAGTTTTTACAAAAGAGAGGAAAGAGGTCAGAGAGAAAAGGCAATGTGATGATGGAAGCAAAGATTGGAATGAGGTAGCTGTAAACCAAGAAATACTGGAAGCCTCTACAGCTGGAAGAGGTAAGAAATGGATTCTTCTGTGAAACCTCTAGAAGGAATCAGCCCCGTTGACACCTTTATTTCAGTGAGGCAAGACTCATTTCAGACTTTTGATCTCTAAATTTTAAGAATAAATGTATGCTATCTTAAGGCACAACATTTGTGGTAATTTGTTACAGCAGCAACAGCAAATTAGTACCTTGACTTGCCATATCATAACTTCAAATATCATACAGCTATCAAAGGAATAAAAGAGAAATAATGGAGAACAAGATGGCGGAGGAGTAGATGAACATGGAGTACATCTCTCTCCATGGATACATCAGGAATACACCGTCAGACACAGATCTTGCAAAACACCAGCTGAGAGCAGGCAGGAATACCTGACCACTGGAAAACAATATATAGAACCATGCGAAACTCGAGATCAAACTCTGAGCCTTTGGAGTGGGAGTGCTGATGCCAAGACCCTAAACTACCAGAGAATTCCTAACTCTAGAAGAATTAGTGAGAACTCCCACACAGGCAACCATTTATATACAAGACTTGGCATCACCCAATTGCCAGCAGCATCCTGTGCAGGATGCCTCATCCAAACAACAAACAAGACAAAAATACAAACCAAATCATCAGCAGATAGGACTACAACCTCACACAGACATGCACATCAGAGAAGGAAAAAGAAAAACTCACTTCCTCCCATCAGAACGCAAACACAAGTCACATCCTACACAAAACTGGACCACAAAAAAAGTTGGACCACAAAATTGGTCCAGCCACAAAACTGGACCAACCATACCCACTGAGGGCAGAAACCAAAAGGAAAAAAGGATTCAACCTTGAAGCCTAAGAAAAGGAGACCTCAAACACAGTACATTTAAAAAAAAAAAAAAAGGCAGAGAAACATTGTGTAAATGAAGGAACAACCTAGAAACACACAAGTCCAAATAAATTAAGGATATAGGCAAACTACCTGTAAAAGAATTCAGAGTAATGATAGTACAAATGATCCAAAGACCTCAAAAACAGAATGGAGAAAATGCAAGAATCAATAAACACATTTAACAAAGACCTGGAACAAATAAATAGAGACAAACAACACAAATACTGAAATTTTAAATACTCTAGAGGGACTCAATAGCAGAATATCCAAGGCAGAAGAATGGATAAGTGAGCTGGAAGATAGAATGGTGGAAATAACCGCTGAAGAGCAGTATAAAGTAAAATGAATGAAAAGAACTGAGGATAATCTCAGAGACCTCCGGGACAATATTAAACACAAACATTCAAATTATAGGGGTCCTAGAAGAAGAGACAGAGAAAGCAATGGCACCCCACTCCAGTACCCTTGCCTGGAAAATCCCATAGACGGAGGAGCCTGGTGGGCTGCGGTCCATGGGGTGGCACAGAGTCGGACACGACTGAGCGACTTCACTTTCACTTTTCACTTTCATGCATTAGAGAAGGAAATGGCAACCCACTCCAGTGTTTTTGCCTGGAGAATCCCAGGGACAAGGGAGCCTGGTAGGCTGCCGTCTATGGGGTCACACAGAGTCGGACATGACTGAAGTGGCTTAGCAGAGTAGAAGAAGAGAAAACGAAAGGGTATGAGAAAATTTTTGAAGAGCTCATAGTAGAAAATTTTTCCAACATAGGAAAGGAAATAGTCAATCAAGTCCAAGAAGTTCAGAGAGTAGTTAACAGGATAAACCCAAGGAGAAACATGCCAAGACACATACTAATCAAACTAACAAAAATTAAACACAAAGAAAGAATATTAAAAGCAGCAAGGGAAAAGCAACAAGTAACATACACAGGAAACCCCATACATTTAATGGCTGATCTTTCAGCAGAAACTCTGCAGGCCAGAAGGGAATGGCAAGATATATTTAAAGTACAGAAAGGGGAAAATCTACAACCAAGATTACTCTACCCAGCAAGGATCTCATTCAAAACTGATGGAGAAATCAAAAGCTCTACAGACAAGCAAAAGTTAAGAGACTTTAGTACCACCAAACCAGCTTTACAACAAATGTTAAAAGGACCTATATATACAGTAAATACAAGAGAAGAAAAAGACATATATAAACAAACCCCATGCAATTAAGAAAATGGCACTAGGAACATATATATCAATAATTACTTTAAATGCAAATGGATTAAATGCTCCAACCAAAAGACACAAACTGTCTGAATGGATACAAAAACAAGACCCATATATACACTGTATACAAGAGATCCACTAAAGACAAGTATAAACTGAAAGTGAGAGGATATAAAAATATATTCTATACAAATAGGAATCAAAAGAAGGCCAGAGTAGCAATCCTCATATCAGACAAAATGACCTTAAAGAATATTACAAGAGATAAGGAAGGACACTACATAATGATCAAGGGATAAATCCAAGAAGACGATGTAACAATTGTAAACATTTATACACCCAACACAGGAGCTCCTCAATACATAAGACAAACACTAACAGAGATAAAAGGAGAAATTGACAGTAACACAATAATAGTAGGGGGCTTTGACACCCCACTTACACCAATGGACAGATCATCAAAACAGAAAATTAATAAGGAAACAGAAGCCTTAAATGACACATTAGACCAGATGGATCTCCTTGATATCTTCAGGACATTCCATCCAACTGCAGAAGAATACACTTTTTTCTCAAGTGCACATGGAACATTCTCCAGGATAGAGCACATTTTGGGTCACAAATCAAACCTCAGTAAATTTAAGAAAATTGAAGTTGTATGAAGCATCTTGTCTGACCACAAGACTATGAGACTAGATATCAATTAGAAGAAGAAAAAACTATAAAAAACACAAACACATGGAGATTAAATGATGTTTCCAAATAATGAATGGGTTACTAAAGAAATCAAAAGGGAAATTTAAAAATTCCTAGAAACAAATGACAATGAAAACACAACTCAAAACCTATGGGATGCAGCAAAAGCAGTTCTACAAGGGAAGTTTACAGCAATACAACTCTACCTCATCAAAAGGAAGGTAAGAAAAACATTGACTAGACACCTAAAACAACTGGAAAAAGGATAACATAAAATCCCCAAAGTTAGCAGAAGGAAAGAAATTATAAAGATTAGAGCAGAAATAAATGAAAAAGAAATGAAAGAAATNCAAAGTTAGCAGAAGGAAAGAAATCATAAAGATTAGAGCAGAAATAAATGAAAAAGAAATGAAAGAAATAATAGTAAAGTTTAATAAAACTAAAAGCTGGTTCTTTGAGAAGATAAATGAAATTGATAAACTTTTAGCCAGACTCATCAAGATAGAGAGAAGAATCAAGTCAACAAAACTGGAAATGAAAAAGGAGATGTTACAACAGACAACACAGAAATACAAAGGATTATAAGAGACTATTATGAGCAACTATTCCCTTGTGACTCAGCTGGTAAAGAATCCGCCTGCAATGCAGGAGACCTAGGTTCAATCCCTGGGTTGGGAAGATCCCCTGGAGAAGGGAAAGGCTACCCACTCCAGTATTCTGACCTGGAGAATTCCATGGACTGTATAGTCCATGGGGTCACAGAGACTTGGGACACAACTGAGCGACTTTCACACTTTATATGGCAATAAAATGGATAGCCTGCAAGAAATGGACAGATTCTTAGAAAAGTTCAATCTTCCAAGACTAAACCAGGAAGAAATAGAAATCATGAACAACCCAGTTACAAGCACTGAAATCAAAACTGATAACAATCTGCCAAAAAAACAAAAGCCCAGGGCTAGATGGCTTCATAGGTGAATTTTATCAAACATTTAGAGAAGAGCTAATTCCTATCCTTCTAAAATGCTTTCAAAAAATTTCAGAGGAAGGAGCACTTCCAAACTCATTCTTTGAGGCCACCATCACCCTGATATTAAAACCAGACAAAAACAACACACAAAAAAAGAAAATCAGAGGCCAGTATCACTGATGAACATAGATGCAAAAACCCTAAGCAAAATTCTAGCAAACAGAATTCAACAACACATTAAAAAGATCACCACGATCAATTGGGTTTATCCCAGGGATGCAAGGATTCATTGTCAATATACACAAATCAATGTGTATATTAATTTGTGTATATGTGATATACCATATTAACAAATTGAAAGATAAAAACCATATGATACTATCAATAGATGTAGAAAAAGCCTTTGACAAAATTCAGCACCCATTTATTATAAAAATTCTTCAAAAAATGGGCATAAAAGAAAATCACCTCAACACAGCAAAGGCCAAATATGATAAACAGAGCAAGCATTATTCTCAATGGTGAAAAATTGAAAGCATTCCCTCTAAGATCAGGAACAAGACAAGGATTCCCATTCTCAACACTATTATTCAATATAGTTTTGGAAGTCCTAGCTACAGCAGAGAAGAAAAATAAACAAAAGGAATCCAGGTCGGAAAAGAAGAAGTAAAACTCACCGCAGATGACATGATACTGTACATAGAAAACCTAGAGATACTATCAGAAAGTTACTAGAGCTAATCAGTGAACTTAGCAAAGTTGCAGGATACAAAATCAATACCTAGAAATCACTTGCATTCCTATATATAAACAATGAAAAACCAGATAAGAAATTAAGGAATCAATCCCATTTACCATTGCAACAAAAAGAATAAAATATTTAGGAATAAATCTACTTAAGGAGACAAAACAACTGTATATAGGAAACTATAAGACACTGATGAAAGAAACCAAAGATGACATAAACAGATGGAGAGATATTCCATTCCCGGGTTGGAAGAATCAATATTGTGAAAATGACTATACTACCAAATGCAATCTACAGATTCAATGCAATCCCTATCAAATTACCAATGACATTTTCCACAGAACTAGAATGAAAATTTCACAATTCACATGGAAACACAAAAGACCCCAAATAGCCAAAGAAATCTTAAGAATAATGGAGCTGAGGGAAATCAACTTTCCTGGCTTCAGACTATACTACAAAGTTAGAGTCATCAAGACAGTATCTCTCTCTCTCTAGTCACTAAGTGGTGCCTGACTCTTGCAACCCCATAGACTATAGCCTGCCAGGCTTCTTGGTCCATAACATTCTCCAAGCAAGAATACTGGAGTGGGTTGCCATTTCCTTCTCCATCAAGACAGTATGGTACTGTCACAAAAACAGAAATATAGACCAGTAAACCAAGATAGAAAGCCCAGAGATAAACCCACACACCTTTGCACCTTGTTTTTTATGAAGGAGGCAAGAATATACAATGGGGCAAAGATTGCCTCTTCAATAAATGGTGCTGGGAAAACTGGACAGCTACATGTAAAAGAATGAAATTAGAACAATTCCTAAACCCTTCGAGGAAAACATAGGCAGAACACTATGACATAAATCACAGCAAGATCCTCCATGATCCACCTTCTAGAGTAATGGAAATAAAAATGAAAATAAACAAGTGGGACCTAATTAAACTTAAAAGCTTTTTCACTGCAAAGGAAACTATAAAAAGGTGAGAAGACAACACTCAGAATGGGAGAAAATAATAGCAAATGAAACAACTGACAAAGGATTAATTTCCAAACTATACAAGCAGCTCATACAAGTCAACAGCAGACAAAACAAACAACCCAATCAAAGAGTGGGAAAAAGACCTAAACAGACATTTCTCCAAAGAAGACATACAGATGGCCAAGAAACACATGAAAAGATGCTCAACATCACTCGTTATTAGAGAAATGCAAATCAAAACCACGAGATAGTAGTTACCTCACACTGGTCAGAATGGCCATTATCAAAAAAAATGTAGAAACAATAAATGCTTGAGAGAGTGTGGAGGAAAGGGAACCCTCTTGCACTGTTGGTGGGAATGTAAACTGATGCAGTCACTATGGAAGACAGTAGAGAGATTCCTTAAAAAACTGGGAATAAAACCACTATATGGCCCAGCAATCCCACTACTAGGCATATACCTTTAAGAAACCAAAACTGAAAAAGATACATGTACCCCAATATTCATTGCAGTACTATTTATAAGAGCTACATGGAAGCAACCTAGATGTCCATTGACAGATAAATGGATAATGACGGTGTGGTGCATATGTACAATGGAATATTACTCAGCCATATTAACTCAGCTATTGAGGTGGATGAACCCAGAGCCTAATATACAGAGTGAAGTAAGTCAGAAAGAGAAAAACAAATACTGTATACTAACACATATATATGGAATCTAGAAAGATGGTACTGAAGAAAGATTCATAATAATGTGATTATTCAATGCAGCATGTCAACTTAAATCCAGTATCCAAAAGACGTCGTCACATGAACCATCACAGTGCAAGCACAGTTAATTACGTTAATTATGCATTAAATGATACAGTTAAAGGTTGACCTTGATGCCCTCCATCTGGCTGAATGGAGGAGCTTTTTCGGTTTTTAACAGATTGACAAAGATTCCTTTCAGGAACCAATGTTCTTGAGAGTTATTAGAATGGTTAGATAACTGCTGAGCACAGAGAAGATTACTACACGTAAAAAAAGTAAAAGTAAAAGTAGCACAGATGGCCTTGACAGGCCACTGGTAATCATCCCTACTCAATATATGTTTACCTTCAAGATAGGTACATTACCTCTCTTTAAAGAAAACATTTTTAAACTGACCTACACTATTCATAGAAATGAAACCAATTCTTACTTCTGAGACTTCTGTTATGCAAACATACAAATTATAAAAAGGAACTGCTTGATCTTTAAAATGTTATACAACTTCCAGGAAACAATACTAGGTGTTTATCCTTTCTCATATTTATGGTAAAAAAAGAAAACAGGAACACATCTCTTAAGGCCATGGATTCAATTTAAAAAAAAATAAACACTCAAATTCAAAGTTGATCATGTAAACCTGCTGGGTTGCAATTTACCTAGTATTATCTACAATAAAAGGTTTGGTAATAATGCTCAAAATTCTCCAAGCCAGGCTTCAGCAATACGTGAACCATGAACTTCCAGATGTTCAAGATGGTTTTAGAAAAGGGAGAGGAACCAGAGATTAAATTGCCAACATCCGCTGGATCAACAAAAAAGCAAGAGAGTTCCAGAAAAACAGGTATTTCTGCTTTATTGACTATGCCAAAGCCTTTGACAGTGTGGATCACAAGAAACTGTGGAAAATTCTTCAAGAGATGGGAATACCAGACCACCTGACCTGTCTCTTGAGAAACCTATATGCAGGTCAGGAAGCAACAGTTAGAACTGGACATGGAACAACAGACTGGTTCCAAATAGGAAAAGGAGTATGTCAAGGCTATATATTGTCACCCTGCTTATTTAACTTCTATGCAGAGTACATCATGAGAAACGCTGGGCTGGAAGAAGCACAAGNGGAAAAGACTCTGATGCTGGGAGGGATTGGGGGCAGGAGGAGAAGGGGACGACAGAGGATGAGATGGCTGGATGGCATCACCGACTCGATGGACATGAGTTTGAATGAACTCCAGGAGATGATGATGGACAGGGAGGCCTGGCGTGCTGTGATTCATGGGTTCGCAGACTCGGACACGAATGAGTGACTGAACTGAACTAAATTAATAGCGTGATCCACAGTAGTATCTCCAAAATTTCTATATATGATGATGCTTAGGGGCTAGTCTGGCTGGAGTAGAAGTCAGTTGATAGTATTTTCAAGCTCCATTTGTACAGGGAGCACCTTGTTTATACTTTGATGATGTGTTCATTTGTAAATAACAAAAGCAGTAGATTTTTAAAAGTACATATGTACATTTTATATCAAATTGAGAAAATATTGTTTGTTTATTTAGATGGCTGATGGAGATTATCAGAGAGAGAATTAACACCTTTTCTACCCCAACCCCAAGGATCTCCTATAATCAGTAAAGGAATGTTATCTAAAGTAACAGCTGGTTCTAAAAACTTTAGTGATGACTATAGTATACACAGATGTATACCATGTAGATAGAAACAGTGAATAGACAAATGATACATCACTATCTGGATCCTGTAGAATCATACAGACCCACAGTTTAGCCCTTCCCATAGAGGTTGAGACTAGCTATCACAGGCCACTGGAAGAGCTGAGATGGGTATATAGCTTGGTGTCTCCAAGTCCACACTCTAACTTCACCAGGGCCAGTTTGGAAAGAGCATGGCTCAGTAACCCTTTGAGAGTCACAAATTCAGTTACAGCACATTTCTGAAACTAACAAAACAGAATTTATGGAATGCAGACTTCTTAATTTAGACTCTTCATAATAGACTATGCTGTAATTATTGCATTAATTTTTATATTCTGGTTATGTACATAGGTATCACTATTCAACTACATGGGCTTTCCTGGTGGCTCAGATGGTAAAGAATCTGGCTGCAAAGCAGGAGACCCAGGTTTGATCCCTGGGTTGAGAAGATCTCCTAGAGAAGGAAATGGCTACCCACTCCAGTATTCTTGCCTGGAGTGTTCCATGGACAGAGGTGCCTGGAGGGCTCTGGTCCATGAGGTTTCAAAGAATAGGACACAACTGAGCAACTAATATTTTCACTCAACTACATACTTTGTGTGTGTATGTGTACGTGTATTTGTATGTGTATCCAAACACACACACACACACACAGTAAATGCTTAATAAATATTTGTTGAATAAATAATGATTAAATAAGATTTTATTACACCATGAATCTATTGCTGCTGTATAAACAGTGATCTACATGAGAGTATCTGGAATTACTGATTTTTTAAGAGTAGGAAGTTATTTAATTCCTCCATCCGTAAAAGGTCTCCAGAAAAATCCCAGAATTTGTGCCCTAAACGGTATTTGTAAGTGCATTTTCCTGAGCAGAGATTCCAAAGTTTTTATCAGATTCTTCAACAGGGATCTGTGATTCTGAGAAGATAAAAAATTAATAATCTAATGTATACTGTCTATTATACCTCCTCTGCTATATAAATGACCAGCCCAACTTTGCTTACACACCTCCCGTGATAGGAAGCTCACCACCATATGAGGCAATCCAGGCTATTTTCATTTTTCACACTTTACTTCTGGTTGACCACAGCTCCATCCACCAGAGTCATATAGAACACACCCAGTCCCTATGCCAGTTGACAGCTCTTTGTGTATTTTTAGACAGCTATTGTAACCACCCTGTCTTCTCTTGTGCAGACTGCAAACCCTCCGTTCTTTCAGCCAGAGTCCAGGTTTCTGCCGCCGTCTCTGCTCTGGAGCTCTCAGTACACTCAGGATACCCCAGGCATGGCCAGCTCTCAGCTCCTGGCTCTGGGCAAACCTTGAGTTAACAAGATTAACAGTTCTTCACCTAGTGGGGAAGCTGGCTTGCCCCGTTAACTGAGAATTAACGTATGGCTAAATAAAGCTCCTCTATTTTTCATTCATATGTGTTGGAATTTCACCACGACCCTCCTATTCTATTCATATAGTTTAAAAATCCTACCACAAGATTTTATAATTATCCCTGTCAAATTTCCACTTTTTAAGGGTTTATTGTAGCTGAAGTTCCTCTGCATTCTCCAGTACTGTCACTGCAAGTTTTAGCTACCATCCCCCTTACCCAGCTTCTCTCTCTTGCTCTAGTACAGATAGGCTTTCATCTAGGTTACAAGAATGCTACTTTCACTACAGAGTCTTTTTACATTTATCCTACATATATCACATCCAGAGTTTTTGGCTGAACTTAGCAAGAGGGATAGGAGAAGGCGATGGCACCCCATGCCAGTACTCTTGCCTGGCAAATCCCATGGACGGAGGAGCCTGGTGCACTGCAGTCCATGGGGTCGCTAAGAGTTGGACACAACTGAGCGACTTCACTTTCACTTTTCACT
Organism: Redunca redunca; assembly: GCA_006410935.1. Taxonomy (NCBI): domain Eukaryota; kingdom Metazoa; phylum Chordata; class Mammalia; order Artiodactyla; family Bovidae; genus Redunca; species Redunca redunca. The sequence continues at coordinate 12,511 of SJYQ01093249.1, forward strand.
TTCATGCACTGGAGAAGGAAATGGCAACCCACTCCAGTGTTCTTGCCTGGAGAATCCCAGGGACAGGGGAGCCTTGTGGGCTGCCATCTATGGGGTCACACAGAGTCATACATGACTGAAGTGACTTAGCAGCAGCAGTCAAGTCTGACTCTTTGTGGCCCCATGGACTACAGCATGCCAGGCTTCCTTGTCCACCATCTCCCAGAGTTTGCTCAAACTCATGTCCATTGCATCAGTGAGGCCATCCAACCATCTCATCCTCTGTCGTCCCCTTCTCCTCTTGCTTCAGTCTTTCCCAGCATCAGGGGCTTTTCCAGTCAGCTCGTCATATCAGATGGCCAAAGTACTGGAGCTTCAATAACAAGTAGTTACTGAGATATATATATATACACACATGTATACATACATGTATACACACACAAGTACACATACCACATACCATGTCAAAAGAACATACTGGTCATAGCAAACATCATTTTCCAACAACATAAGAGACATCTACACATGGACTACACCAAATGGTCAATACTGTAATCAGATTGATTACATTCTTTGCAGCCAAAGATGAAGAAACTCTATACAGTCAGTGAAAACAAGACTTCGAGCTGACTGTGGCTCAGATCATGAGCTCCTTATTGCAAAATTCAGGATTAAATCAATGAAAGTAGGGAAAACCACTAGGCTATTCAGGTATGACCTAAATCAGATTCCTTATGATTATACAGTGGAGGTGATGAGTACATTCAGGGATTAGATCTGGTAAACAGAGTGCCTGAAGAACTATGGACAGGGTTCATAACATTATTCAGGAGTCAGTGACAAAAACTATCCCCAAAGAAAAACGAATGCAATAGGGCAAAGTGGCTGTCTGAGGAGGCTTTACACATAGCTAAGGAAAAAAGAGAAGCAAAAAGGAAGGGAGAAAGGGAAAGACACACCCAAGGGAACGGAGAGTTCCAGAGAATAGCAAGGACAGATAAGAAGGCCTTAAATGAACAGTGCAAAGAAGTAGAGGAAAACAATAGGATGGGAAAGACTAAAGATTTCAAGAGAATTGGAGATATCAAGGGAACACTTCATGCAAGGAAGGGCACAATAAAGGACAGAAACAGTAAGGACCCAACAAAAGCAGAAGAGATTAAAAAGAGGTAGCCAAGGATACACAGAAGAACTATACAAAAAAGTCTCAGTGACCCAGATAACCATGATGGTGTGGTCACTCACCTAGAATCTGACATCCTGGAGTCTGAAGTCAAGTGGGCCTTAGGAAGCATTACTATATACAAGGCTAGTGGAGGTGATGGAATTTCAGCTGAACTATTTGAAACAGATAATACTAACAAAGTGTTGCACTCAATATGTCAGCAAATTTGGAAAACTCAGCAATGACCACAGGACAGGAAAATGTCAGTTTGCATCTCAATTCCAAAGAAAGGCAGTGCTGAAGAATGTTCAAACTATCAGACAGTTGCACTCACTTTCCATGCTAGCAGGGTGATGCTCAAAATCCTTCAAGCTAGGCTTCAACACTACATGAACCAAGAACTTCCAGATGTACAAGCTGGATTTAGAAAAGGCAGAGAAACCAGAGATCAAACTGCCAACACTCACTGGATCACAGAAAAACCAAGGGAATTCCAGAAGAACATCTACTTCAGCTTCATATGCTATGCCAAAGCCTTTGACTCTGTAGATCACAATAAACTGTGGAAAATTCTTCAAGAGATGGGAAGACCAGACCACCTTACCTGCCTCCTGCAAAACCTGTATGAGGTCAACAAGCAGTAGTTAGAACCTGACATGGAACAATGGGCTGGTTCAAAATTGGGAAAGGAGTACTTCAAGGCTGTATATCATCACCCTGCTTATTTAACTTAATATGCAGGATACATCATGCAAAATGCCAGGCTGTATGAAGCACAAGCTGGAATCAAGACTGCCAGGAGAAATATCAACAATCTCAACTATGAAGATCATACCACTCTAATGGCAAAAAGTGAAGAGGAACTGAAGAGCCTCTTCATGAGGGTGAAAGAGGAGTGAAAAAGCTGGCTTAAAATTCAACATTTAGAAATCTAAGATCATGGCATATGGTCCTATCACTTCACAGTAACTAGTTGGGAAAAAAATAGAAGCAATGATAGATTCTATTTTCTTTGGCTCCAAAACCATTGTGGACAGTGACTGCAGCCACGAAATCAAAAGATCCTTGCTCCTTGAAAGGAAAGCTATGATAAGCCTAGACAGTGTGTTAAAAAGCAAAGATATCACTTTGCCGACAAATGTATGCATAGTCAGCACTACTGTTTTCCCAGCAGTCACGTATAGTTGTGAGAGCTGTACTGAAAGAAGGCAGAGCACCAAAGAATTGATGGCTTCAAACTGTGGTGCTGGAGAAGACTCCTGAAAGTCCCTTGGACACCAAGGAGATCAAGCCAGTCAATCCTTAGAGAAACCAACCCTGAATACTCACTGGAAGAACTGATGCTGAAGCTGAAGCTCCAGTATTTTGGTCATCTGATGCAAATAACTGACTCATTGGGAAAGTCCCTGATGCTGGGAAAGATGGAGGAAAGAAGAAGAGGGCAACAGAGGATGAGGTGGCTGGATGGCACAACTGATGCAATGGACATGAATTTGGGCAAACTTCAGGAGTTGGTGAGGGACAGGGAGGCCTGGCGGGCTGTAGTCCATGGGGTTGCAAAGAGCCAGACACGACTGGGCAACTGAACAACAACGACTTGACTTGAAACAATGTTATTGCCAAGATTATCTATGTATGGTTTAAAAAAAAAAACACAATACACTTTGTAAATTTGCCACACAGGTTTACAAACCATAGCATATTCGAATAGCCCTTACAGAATCCTTCTACACTATCTGCTTGAACATCCCTAGGGAAAGGGGACCTACTGTTTCCCTGTTCAATCTGTTCATTAGACTTTGCATTTACACAGAGCTAAATTTCACTATTTTACATCACCTCTCTGTACATCTGTAAATAAATAAAATTCTGCCTCTCTATTCCAACACTTAAAGACAGCTAATATTAGGCTCTCCTGCCCAAATCTTCCTTTCTCCAAGTTAAACATCCATTTTTCTTCATTATCCTTCACAGGACCATTATTAGCCACCAGGGAAATGCAAATCAAAACCACACTGAGATACCACTTCATGCTGACTAGGTGGCTGATATTCAAAACAATAATCCATAACAAGTGTAGGGGAGAATATGGAGAAATCAAAACCCTCACACACTGCTAATGAAAATAGAAAATGGTGCAGCCACTTTGGAAAAATTTAGCAGTTCTTCAAAATACTAAACAAGAACTACTGTATAACCCAACATTTCACTCCAAGGTATATACTTAAGAGAAACTAAAACATATATCCACATAAAACTCATAACACTAAGATAGCATTGTTCATAATAGCTAAAAAGTGGGAATGAAACAACACAACTCCATCCATTAGCTGATGGATGAACAAAACATGGAATAATCCATATAATGGAATGCTATTCAGCAATAAAAGGGGAAAGCAATAAAAAGAAAGAAGTACTGACACATTATAACATGGATAAAGCTTGAAAATAAGGTAAAGTTCTGATACTTCAGCCACCTGATGCAAAAAGCCAATTCATTGGAAAAGACCTTGATGCTGGGAAAGATTGAAGGTGAAAGGAGAAGGGAGTGGCAGAGGACGAGACAGTTAGATAGCATCACCAACTCAATGGACAGACTCTCGGAGATAGTGGATGACAGGGAAGCCTGGTGTGCTACAGCCCATGGGGTCACAAAGGGTTGGACATGGCTTAGCAACTGAACAACAAATGCTAAGTGAAATACAAGCTTTTGAACAACAAAGGAAAACATGGGTAAAATCGAAAGACAACCTTCAGACTGGGAGAAAATATTTGCAAATGATGGGACCGACAAGGGCTCAGTTTCTAAAATAAAAAGACAGTTCATAGAACTCGAGAAAAAAAGCAAACAACCCAAGTGAAAAAAGAAAACAGGCAGGCGACCTAAATATATGTTTCTCCAAAGAGGACATACAGATGGCCAACAAGCATATAAAAAGATGTTCAACATTGCTAATCATTAGGAAAATGTAAATCAGAACTACAAAGAGGTACCACCTCACACCAGTCAGAATAACCATCATTTGAAAAACTGGAGAGGGTGTGGAGAAAAGGGAACCCTCCTATACCATCGTGGGAATGTAAATTGGTGCAGGCACTATGGAAAACAGTATGAAGGTTCCTCAAAAACTAAAAGTAGAGCTTCCATATGATCCTGCACACCCACTCCTGGGCATATATCCAGACAAAACTGTCATTCAAATTCAAAAAGATGCATTCACCCCAATAGTCACTGCAGCACCATTTACAACAGCCAAGACATGGAAAGAACCTAAATGTCTATAGACAGGTGAATGGATAAAGAAGGCATCGCACATGCGTACAGTGGAATACTACTCAGCCATAAAAAGAGTGAAATAATGTCTTTTGCAGCAACATGGATGGACGTAGAGATTATCAGAGTAAGTGAAGTCAGAAAGAGAAAGACAAACACTAAAGACAAATATTAAAATCTGACACAAATGAACTTATCTATGAAACAGAAACAGACTCACAGACAGAGAACAGGCTTGTGGTGGCCAAGGAAGAGGGTGGTAGGGAGGGACGGACAGGGAGCTGGGGATCAGCAGATGCAAGTTATTACGTAGAGAATGGATAAACAACAAGGTCCTACTCTATAGTACGGGGAACTAGGTTCAACATCCTGTGATAAATCATAATGGAAAAGAATATGAAAAAGAATGTTTATATATGTATAACTGAATCACCTTGCTATATAGTAGAAATTCACAGTAAATCAACTATACTTCAATAATTTTTTTGAAGATATGCTAAGTGAAAAACCCAATCACCAAATAAAAACAACAAAACTCATGTTGTATGATTGCATAAAAATGGAATGTCCATGATAGGCCAATCCACAGACAAAGGAGCTTAGTGGTTGCCAAAAGCTGGAAGAGAGAGACGCAAGGAGTGACTGCTAATGGGTGTGGGGTTTCTTTTTAAGGTGATGAAAAGTTCTAAAGTCAGCTAGTGATAATGGTTGCACAAGTTTATGAATATACCATAACCCGCTAAATTGTATACTTTAAAGAGTGAATCATATGGCGTATAAACAATATATCAAAGCTATTAAAACAAAGATACTATAAAGCTTTTACAATGTTACTTTATTATTTACTATTTCTCAGGCCTTGTTAATTTCAAAGTGGTTGTGAAATGCTTAAGTCATCTAACATAAAATCTTTCATTTAGAGAAATAAAGTTTCAAAAACATTTTTCAGGAATTTTGAAAAAATTGGACGAATTAAACCAACTACTGAAAGCATCTGAGCCACCATGGAAGCCAGGTGGCGCTCGTAGTAAAGAACCTGCCTGACAATGCGGGAGATGAGAGACCCTGGTTCTTTCCTGGGTCGTGAAGATCCGCCTGGAGGAGGACACGGCAACCCACTCCAGTATTCCTGCCTGGAGAATCCCATGGACGGAGGAGCCTTGGGGGCTACAGTCCACAGGGCTGCAGAGTCGGACAGGACTGAAGCAACTTAGCACAGCACACAGACTGAAAGGAGGAGGTTGAAAAGCATAACCTTAGGCCTAAAAATGTGCTTCATGACTACAAAGCTTAGCTACAGTTTTTGATAAATTAAAAATTTTGAAAAGTGAGATCATATTGGTGTTTATTAGTTTCAAATGTTATGAAAAGAACTAAAGCAGTTTATTTGATTTGACTGAACATATATTAATACTTATCAAAACACAATTTTAAAATAGCAATGTTTAGAATGCATTCCTAGTGATTTAGAACTAATTACCAAATATTGTTCTTTCGTTAAATCCTAACATTTGTTTTACTAAGGTTTGCTAAACTAGTTAAACTCAACCATAGCATATTTCTAGCATGTTTTTGATAAAAATCTGACACAAACATACACTTTTCCATAAATGTTTTACATAGTTATTAGGGTCAGTGCAGCACTCTTTACAACAGCCAAGACATGGAAACAACCTAAATATCCATTGACAGATGAAGAAAGAAGATGTGGTACATATTCATAAAATGGAATATGACTCAGTCACAAAAAGTATGATGATGCCATTTGTAGCAACATGGATAGACCTAGAGATCATACTAAGTGAAGTAAGCCAGACAAAGACAAATATGATATTACTTATATGTGGAATCTAAAAAAAGTGATACAAACAAACATTTACAAGGCATAATTAGACCCACAAACATAGAACCAAACTTATTGTTACCAAAGAGGAAAGTAAGGGGGATAAGTTAGCAGTTTCGATTAACATATGCTCACTGCTATATATAAGATAGATAATTAACAAGGACCTATTATATAACCCAGGGAACTATACTCAATATTTTTAATAGCCTATAAGGGAAAAGAATTTGAAATATATTATGTGTATACACATATGTATAATTGAATCACTTTGTTGAATACCTTAAATTAACACAACATTGCAAACCATTTATACTTCAATAACAAATGAACAGCAAAAAAATAACTCCAATATTTCATAAAGCCAATTGTTTGGGGTGGTCACAAGACTAGCAAATTCCATGAACATTAGTCAACTGTCTTACTTCTTTCATTGTAAGTTGAAGTTTCCTAGAAGTAATTTTGTTTGGTTTAACTTGATGATAACTGGACATTCAGTAAAAGAGCAGATGGTGTTCTTGACAAAACATGACAAGCAGAGAAGTCAAATCCATAATAAGTGTCTGTTCCAATAAGGAAAAACTCACAATGGAAAAGAAGTCCAAAATAAGAAAAATAAATAGTTACAAGGGAAAACTTATATCATATTTCCCAGGAAAGAAATTCGTTATGTAGGAAGTTTATTGTATAGTACAGTATGAGTACATTTTTATTCTCAGAAGTAAAAATTGTGAGGCATTAAGGAAGCAGGATGGATGAAAGAAGTTGAACTGTGATGAAATTTCAGGAATGGCCTCAGCAGAACCCACAGAAGCTTGAGAGCTGGGATGGTCCTTCAGAGCTGTCCCAAATTAAGGTAAGAAGCCTGGATTTTTGTACCCTTATACTGACCAGATGCTGGGAAAGTCTGAAGGCAAAACAAGAAAGGGGTGTCAGAGGAAGAGATGGTTAGATAGCATCACCGACTCAACAGGTATGAATTTGAGACATGATAGCATCACCGACTCAATAGACACTGCCGGGAGATAGTGAAGGACGGAGGAGCCTGGCGTGCTATAGTCCACCAGGTCGCAGAGTCGGGCACGACTTAGCACTGAACAACAAAACTGACCAGGCGTCGGATATAGGCTACCCCTGGGAGTGGGCATGTTCTGCGTAAAGCAACTCCTTTCATCTTGGGGAGGGATTAGTTATGAACCATCTGCCAGCTAAAGAAATGAGTGATTTGGTCTAGAAGTGGGTACTGGACATGGTGTCACAGCATCCACCACAGTTCACCCCCACCACGGAGTGGAATCAGTTGGTTTGTACAAAGCATTTGTTCCATAGGGGTACAGCTTCCATGCAATTCTGGTTGGTCTCTTTCCCTTGGGAAACTTATGGGCTAAACATTAGTGAGGCGATCCCACTATAGCAGTTGATCTCAGAGCTGCAGTGAATATTCAGCATCTTCTTCCTCTAACACATCTCAAATCCCCCTCTCCCTTGGCTAGAACTTCTGTTAGTCTAGATGGCTTACCTACTCAGGGGACCCAGACCTTCATTACTGTGTAGGCAAAATCCCTGCTCACTATGCTCTCCTCAGAGCACTTACTCTTTACTGCCAAGTTAGGCGGGAGAATACTAAAAGATGCCCAGGGGACCAGGTGAAACAAAGTTTATTCTTTCCCTCTCTACTGTGTAACAGCAACGCTGCCTCCTGCTGGACTGGTGGCGTCTGCAATACAGTTGAAAAGCATAGCTGGGTTCATCAGTCAGGGAAGCCAGCACTTAAAAAGTCTCCGGACTTTCTCCATGAGTCTCACGTATGGCTGTTGATGTTTCAAGGTATACTAAGCAGACAGGCGCTTTCAAATTGCAGTCTCCACATCTTTTCTACATAGTATTGACAATCAGGATGCCAACATATTTTAACAGTTCTCCAAAAACTGAGAATCTCTTCAGGAGGAACATCCTCTCTTTTCATGTCAGCTACACTGTTTGAGGAGCAAGTCAGTCACATTAACTTTCTTCCAAAGGAGTAGCTTCCTTTTTAAATGGGCCAAGGAGGGAATTTCATTCCATGTGAACTATCTATCAGTTTCCGCATAATTAGGATGTGTATTTATTCAGCCAGGTTCAGTTCAGTTCAGTCAGTCAGTCGTGTCAGACTCTTGCAACCCCATGGACTGCAGCACGCCAGGCTGCCCTGTCCATCACCAATTCCCAGAGCTTACCCAAACTCATGTCTATCGCATCGGTGATGCCATCCAACCATCTCATCCTCTGCTGTCCCCTTCTCCCCCCACCTTCAATCCTTCCCAGCATCAGGGTCTTTTCTAATGAGTCAGTTCTTCACATCAGGCGGCCAAAGTATTGGAGTTTCAGCTTCAACATCAGTCCTACTAATGAATACCCAGGAATGATCTCCTTTAGGATGGACTGGTTGGATCTCCTTGCAGGCCAAGGGACTCTCAAGAATCTTTTCCAACACCACAGTTCAAAAGCATCAGTTCTTCAGTGCTCAGCTTTCTTTATAGTCCAACTCTCACATCCATACATGACTACTGGAAAAACCATAGCGTTGACTAGATGGACCTTTGTTGGTAATGTCTCTGCTTTTTACTATGCTGTCTAGGTTGGTCATAGCTTTTCTTCCAAGGAGCAAGCATCTTTTAATTTCATGGCTGCAGTCACCATCTGCAGTGATTTCAGAGCCCCCCAAAAATTAAGTCTCTCACTCTTTCCATTGTTTCCCCATCTATTTGTCATGAAGTAGTGGGACTGGATGCCATGATCTTAGTTTTCTGAATGCTGAAATTTTAAGACAACTTTTCACCCTCCTCTTTCACTTTCATCAAGAGGCTCTTTAGTTCTTCTTCACTTTCTTCCATAAGGGTGGTGTCATCTGCATATCTGAGGTTACTGATATTTCTCCTGGCAATCTTGATTCCAGCTTGTGCTTCATCCAGCCTGGCATTTCACATGATGTACTCTGCATATAAGTTAAATAAGCAAGAGGCACCCAAAATACATTTTAAGATAGCCAGCATGTCCATGCCATGTGCTTAGTCCCTCAGTCGTGTCTGACTCTTTGAGACCCCATGGACTGTAGCCGGCCAGGCTCCTCTGTCCATGGGGCTTCTCCAGGCAAGAATATTGGAGTGGGTTGCCATGCCCTCCTCAGGGTATCTTTCCAACCCAGGGATCAAACCCAGGTCTCCCACATTGCAGGCAGATTCTTTACCATCTGAACCACCAGGGAAGCCCAAGAATGCAAGGGTGGGTAGCCTATCCCTTCTCCAGGGGAGGGATCTTCCTGACCCAGGAATTGACCTGGGGTCTCCTTCGTTACAGGCTGATCCTTTACCACCTGAGCTACCAGGAAAACCATACTGGTTGTTACATATTTGTCTATCGCACCTGCAGTTTGATCATTTAAAAGGTAAGTTGTAGATACAAAGTTCATCAGTGGTTTTGGCTCCAAAGCAAAAAACAATCTGGAATCTATAATACAGAACTTATGACAGCACTGACCTCAAGTTTACTTCTGTTATTGACTTAAACGCTTTGGTACATAAGTACTTGATTTCTTCTTATTTTTTGATAGACTGTTATCTGCTTCATGCTAAATCCAACACTATGTTTAATTTCAGGCTTTGTCTGACATCTATTCCAGTTACTGATATAAAACAAAATCTACTCCTGACTTTTTTCACTCTACATGTTGCTCAGGAAAATTTTTGCAAATAGGCTGATTAACTAGCTTAACTGGGAACAAATACGTTTTTTATCAGCTCTTTAAAAATATGTAGACATGCAGGAATACAAAAACATTACATCAACTAGGAAAGCAAAAAGAAAGTTAAATTGGAAAAAAAATTATGCAATCTTATGTCCTAATAGTCCAGAGTAAATTCATTTCTATTTACTTAGGTTTATGAAAAAGACCCTGATGCTGGGAAAGATTAAAGGTAACAGGAGAAGGGGGTAGCAGAGGATGAGATGGTTAGATAGCATCACTGATTCAGTGGACATGAATTTGAGCAAACTCCAGCAAACAGTGGAGAACAGAGGAGTCTGTCACAGCTACAGTCCATGGGGTTGCAAAGAATCAGATGCAACTGAGCAAAATGAACAACATGGATAAAGCTATGGGGGATGAGAGTAATAGAGTAAAACAGAATGAACTAAGGATTTATTAGCAACCTACTTTAAACAGATTTTGTGCTTCTCTCAGTCTACATGCTCTATAAGACAAAACAATTGTTTGTTCCCCTGCTTTCACCTGGAGTCTGAAAGTGTGGCATATAGTAGTTGCTCAGTAAATATTTCAGACGAATATTTTTGTTGCTCATCTGACACCCTATAATTGCAGCCAACTTCTTTCTCTCTCTCTTTTTTGAAGAACTTGTTATCCCCTTACCTCCCTTGTCAGGCCCCTCTTCTTTCTTCCCTTTATCTTCCTTTAGGAAGAGATTTCTTTCCCCCTCCTTCCCTTCTCCCTTCAAAGTATGTCACAGGAAGAAGTTTAGGAGATACTCAGAGAATTTCAGTAAAAGACAATAGAACCTTTACCCATGACCACATTTGCTATTCCACCTGTCATGTTTTACATTTTTAGTCAGGAAGCCCTGAATTGACCCGACTTAAATATTTATTAATGTTTGGGGGTGGGGGATTAATGTCTGTTGTAGGTCTCAAAAAATTAAGAGAAAGAATCCACAACTGAAAAACATTCCCATCCAGCCCTTGCCTGGTTGTGCATTACTTGTAAGAGAAACTGACCAGTCCCAGTTCCCAGAGGCAGTCTGTATGGATAATCTGAGGTCAATCTGTTTTAGCCTTAAGACTGTAAGATTCCCTTTCCATTTCCAAAGAAATAGAATTGCTTTCCTCTCAAGAGGTGGGTCTGCCTACAAGCTAAAAGCAATAGAAGCAAGCTTTAATGCAGCTTCCTGTCCTTCCTGCAGAGACGACTGGAGGGGCTCCCCAGCCACGCAGGTTTACTCCATTCTAGTCAGGCAGGGTGTGCTCAACGAGGGAAGGGGTGGAGTTCATCAGGCAGCCTGAGCATCTCCAAGGAAACCAGATTCCTCCAGGCGCACAGGGACATGCGTGAGTCTGTTAGTCCCAGACCACCTGGCTCAGGCTGCCCTGAGACACGGCCACGAGGTTAACTCTACCATCAGAGGGTCCTGACCCTTAGGAAGAGAGGACGGATGTTCAGGAGCTGGTTGCCTGGGCACCCAGTCATCATTTAACAAGTAATCACAGATGTCAATTTTACTCTTACATTTCAAATATAATATTGATGCTGAAATTCAAACTAGAAAAAAAAAAGTCAAGCTCCATCTGGCAGCAGAGAGCCTGATGAAGATGAGGGAGACATGCTAACAGATAAATCACAGCTTTAGCGCTCTCAGATTAGAGAATATGCTCATTTCACATCATCCTGCCTCCCATACCTCATCCCTACCCACCCCCACTCCTGCTGGGGGTTCCAGTACTTTCAATTCTAGTTGTTGTTTAGCTGCCTATGTGATCTTGAATAAGTTGTTTCCTTGAATCTCAGTCTCTTCATCCGTGGAGTTGGAATAGCAATATCTGGCCCATAGATATGAAATAAGCGATGTAAGCAGAGGACCCAGCAGAGGCTCTAGTAAATTCTAACTAAATCCAAAATCTCGAACTCCCAAAATAGAAGCCTCATTCTATTTTCCACATAAAGAAACCTGTCTCTCAGTTGCCCTGACACTTTATCAATACATGTTATGAAATAAATGATTTATTAATTCATTAAATGATTTGAACATGTATAGCATTAGTCTTACTTATAAATTCTTTTTTCAGAGAATTAGGCAAAAAATGTTGCAACATTGTATAATGTTAAACCATACATCTAGTTTTAACATCCTATGTTGACACAGATATTAATTGTATAAATAATCATTTAGTCTGCATTTCTGATTAAATACATCAACTAACTTTTTGGCCATTTAGAAATATTACCACCAATATTTTAAGAGATTACATCATCCAATAAGAAGTAGTCACTGCTTCAGTTTTAAAGAGTGATATAATGCCACAGTCCTGTGTGTTACCAAACAGGTAATAGTGTTGCCTTATAAAGGGAAAGAATTTTAGCCAAAGATTAATAATCTTTCTTACTTGACTTAGAAAGCCAAAGTTGAACCTGTGTGACAACTGCTAGAGAAAATGTAATAACTGAAGCATAAGGAAATTGTTTTAAATTTTTATATAGTTTTAAAAATTAATTACCATCCTTTAACCTTCTCTGTCCCACAAACAGTTTTACTCTATGCCCTTAGCTTAATTTAAATTATGGGTGTAATACATTAACATAACCAGGGCTTTTCTGGTGGCTCAGACAGTAAAGAATCTGCCTGCAATACAAAAGGCCTGAGTTCGATCCCTGGGTTGGGAAGATCTGGAGAAGGGAATGGCTGTTCACTCCAGTATTCTTGCCTAGAGAATTCCATGCCAGAGGAGCCTGGCAGGCTACAGTCCATGGGGTTGCAAAGAGTTGGAAATAACTAACATTAACTAACACATTATCCATTTGCCTTAACTTTGCACTAACTTAACTTAGCACTAAGATCATACTGTATTTTTATGAGAACCAAATTGTGAACAAGAATGGTAAAGCACTTAAACGTACCATGCTGTGACACTTAAAATGGTTGATCCTTTCCCTCTTTGAGAATTGTACTTGATAACAGAGCCTCCTTGTGGGGAGTTAATAGTACTTCAGTCATTCAAATCACAGGTAGAATGTTGTCTTAATTTTTTCCTCATACACAGTGGGAGCACCTATAGTAGTGCTTGCAAGAATATACATATTTCTGGTGAAGCCCTGACATGCGGAGGTCAGCAGGCGCTGAACGACTAATAGGGAATGGTGACCTCTGCTATCTCCCCTTTGGCTTGTCTATAGTCCTTGTAGCTAAAGGTAAAGCAGAGTTAACAAGGGTTAACAGCATTTTTTTTTTTAAGTTAAACTGACTGTTAGATTCTTTGGCAAGAAAACAAGGTGACTGACAACTGCTGACTTTTAAACTGGACCACTTAGTGGGAACCCTGCCAATACAGGAAACATAAGACATGGGTTCAGCCCCTGGGGTGGGAAGATCCCCTGAAGGAGGGTATGGCAACCAACTCCAGTATTCTTGCCTGGAGAATCCCATGGACAGAGGAGCCTAGAGGGCTACAAGTCCATAGGGTCGCTAAGAGTCGGACACAACTGAAGCGACTTAGCAAACACACATGCTTTGAGGGAGAGGTTCGAGCCATCCGGATCAGCCAGCTCAACTTTGTGAACAAACATGATTAACAACTGTTAGATTCTGGTGGCTTGTGCTTTCTTCACCAGTATATAGGGAGATTTAGCTGAAGGAGGAATATTCAGGGACAAGAGTGTTATGATATAGATTTATCCTCTACTCCTTCACTCATGTGGAGAGGATAAACAGATAAGGATATAAAAAATTATCTGAATCCAAGAGAGCAAATACTAATATAACAGTATGATTAAAAGGTAAGACTGACATGGAAAAAAACAGGAAAATTCAGTTGAACTACTCAGACACACAACTTAGAATTCCTCCTACGGTGTTATATTTTCAGGGGCCCAGGCCAGTAGCCCAGACCTCACTCAGAGGTACCGGTGCAGAAAAGAAAGTACCTTCAGCTGACAGACCCTGATACCCAAGGGTCCACTGCAGTGGAAAACAGGTGGAATAGCTGGAATTAGCAAGCCAGAGTGTAGAGAAAAAGGACGTGATGTAGGGAGACAGAAGTCAGCACAGAGATTCGTCCATAGATCTTTGTTATAGAACTGGGGTGTAAATATGTAGAAAAAATTGCCATGAGCCCTAGGAGAGCATAACTATGGTAAAACTGGAGATGAATGAATGCAGATATTTGAAATCACACTAGACTGGATGATGTTGGAGCTATAGGCAAACCAGAGATGGAGAGATTTCATGGAGCATATTGGGCATTCATTTAAGACAACAGAGAGACTATAACTTACCAGTGAAAATCAGGTCCCCAAGTAAGAGTCATATCCTAGGACTAAGGCCACAACTAAAGAAGACTAGCTCAAACATTAAAAACCAAGTCTGAAAGGATCTAAAGGACCACTGTAATTGAAGTAAAATGTCCTTCAAAGGAAAACAAAGTTTTCATTGTTTACAATGTACTATCTCAATGTCAGACATATAATTTAAGATAACTAGACAAGGGGAAAAAAAGAGAGAGAGAGAGAAATACCAACCATAATTCAGGACAAATTAAACCAAACTACACAGACTTTTGTATAGCCTAGCTGTTTGAAACAGCAGATAAGAACTTTAAAAAACACCTATTATAAATATGATTCAGGACTTAAAAGGTGGACATAGTGAATGAACATGTGGACACTCTAAGAACTAAAAATTCTATTTATTGCTACAATTTATTGTTTCTATTTTAGAACTTTATATGGAGTCCTCTCGCATGTACTGTTTGATATTAGATTTTTTCTTTTGGCAAAATGTCAAGCATTCATCTATGTTATTGTGTGGCAAGTAGTTTATTGAAAAGTAAGCAGTGAAGTAGTTACATGCTTACAGCCAAATGCAGAATCAGGGACTACAATAGTGACAGGTGTAGACAGATACACTAGTGTTTTCTCCACAACTCATTACCTCAAGAAGTACAGCAAATTGTGACGAAACTTTTAAAAATGGTGAATGCTGCTCGATAAAAATCTAAAATAAACATACACTTTTATATATAAAATAGTTGTAGTTAAACTTTTTAGAATACATGAAACCATGTTTAAAAACTATTTCTATGAAGAGTGGATTAAAGTTATAAAATTACACAAAGATTCATAGATTTGTCAGCTATTTCAATGTTTGATGGAATATATGATAATCATGTGGGATGTGGGATACCTCTTCCCAAAGCAGTATTCTTACGTTTTGCGGGACAGTTAGCATTCCTGGACACCGCTCAATAAGTGTTAGTGACATTGTGACACAGAAAACCACCCCCACCCAATTTACAAAATGCCCCCTTAGAAATGGGTAATATTCCTTATAATAACAGCAATTCTGTCTTTTCACCATAGTCTTAAAACCATCAGATTAACACGCTTCTTCAAAATGTTGAAAAGATCAAGGTAAAAGACGAACCATAAATGAGAATACATTTGCAAAAGACATGGTTAAGGACTATAATCCAAAATACACAAAGGACTTAAAAGTCAATAAGAAAAATGGATAACTCACTTTTTAAAAACTGGACCAAAGATCTGAACAGACACAAAAGATATCCAGATGGCAAATTAGCACATGAGAAGACACTATACATCACTGGTCATCAGGGAAAAGCAAACTAAAACAATGAATAAGCACATACCTGGGAGAAGGGTGACAATACTGACAACACCAAACACCGGCGAGACTGCGGAGCAAGAGGAACACGCTCATCCATTGCTGGTGGGAATGCAAAATGATAGAGCCGTTTTGGAATAGAGTTTGACAGGCTCTTACTAAACATACTCTCATCATACAATTCAGGATTCATGCTCCCTAGTATTTACCCAAATAAGCTGGAAACATGTGCACATAAAAAATTGCTCAGGGATGATTCGAGCAGCTTTATTCAATATGGCAGGATCACTCACCTAGAGCCAGACATCCTGGAATGTGAAGTCAAGTGGGCCTTAGGAAATATCACTATGAACAAAGCTAGTGGAGGTGATGGAATTCCAGTTGAGCTATTTCAAATCCTAAAAGATGACGCTGTTAAAAGTGCTGCACTCAATATGCCAGCACATTTGGAAAATTCAGCAGTGGCCACAGGACAAGATAATGTCAGTTTTCATTCCAATTGCAAAGAAAGACAATGCCAAAGAATGTTCAAACTACCGCACAATTGTACTCATCTCACATGCTAGCAAAGTAATGCTTACAATTCTCCAAGCCAGGCTTCAACAGTACGTGAACCATGAACTTCCAAATGTTCAAGCTGAATTTAGAGAAGGCAGAGGAACCAGAGATCAAATTGCCAACATCTGCTGGATCATCAAAAAAACAACAGAATTCCAGAAAAAAAAATCTACTTCTGCTTTATTGACTACACCAAAGCCTGTGACTGCGTGGATCACAACCAACTGCAGAAAATCCTTAAAGAGATGGGACTACCAGACCACCTTACCTGCCTCCTGAGAAATCTGTATGTAGGTCAAGAAGCAATAGTTAGAACTGGACAATGAACAACAGACTGGTTCCAAATTGGGAAGGGAGTACATCAAGGCTGTACATTGTCACCCTGCTTATTTAACTTATATGCAGAGTACATCATGCAAAATGCCAGACTGGATGAAGCACAATCTGGAATAAAGATTGCTGGGAGAAATATCAATAACCTCAGATATGCAGATGACATCACCCTTATGGCAGAAAGTGAAGAAGAACTAAAGAGCCTCTTGATGAAAGTGAAAGAGGAGAGTGAAAAACTTGGTTTAAAGCTCAACGTTCAGAAAACGGAGATCATGGCATCTGGTCCCACCACTTCATGGCAAATAGATGGGGAAACAATGGAAACAGTGGCAGACTTTATTTCGGGGGGCTCCAAAATCACTGCAGATGGTGATTGCAGCCATGAAATTAAAATGTTTGCTCCTTGGAAGTTATGACCAACCTAAACAGCACATTAAAAAGCAGAGACATTAATTTGCCAACAAAGGTCCATCTAGTCAAGGCTATGGTTTTTCCAGTGGTCATGTATGGATGTGAGAGTTGGACTATAAAGAAAGCTCAGCACTGAAGAACTGATGCTTTTGAACTGCGGTGTTGGAGAAGACTCTTGAGAGTTCCTTGGACTGCAAGGAGATCCAACCAGTCCATCCTAAAGGAGATCAGTCCTTAATATTCATTGAAAAGACTGATGCTGAAGCTGAAACTCCAATACTTTGGCCATCTCATGCGAAGAGCTGACTCATTTGAAAAGACCCGATGCTAGGAGGGATTCGGGGCAGGAGGAGAAGGGGACGACAGAGGATGAGATGGCTGGATGTCCAGTTCTAACTATTGCTTCCTGACCTGCATACAGATTTCTCAAGAGGCAAGTCAGGTGGTCTGGTGTTCCCATCTCTTGAAGAATTTTCCACAGTTTCTTGTGATCCACACTGTCAAAGGCTTTGACATAGTCAATAAAGCAGAATTAGATGTTTTTCTGGAACTCTGCTTTTTTCATGATCCAGCGGATGTTGGCAATTTGATCTCTCTGGTTCCTCTGCCTTTTCTAAAACCAGCTTGAACATCTGGAAGTTCACAATTCATGTATTGCTGAAGCCTGGCTTGGAGAATTTTGAGCATTACTTTACTAGCATGTGAGATGAGCGCAATTGTGCGGTATTTTGAGCATTCTTTGGCATGCCTTTTTTTGGGATTGGAATGAAAACTGACCTTTTCCAGTCCTGTGGCCACTGCTGAGTTTTCCAAATGTGCTGGCATATTGATTGCAGCACTTTTACAGCATCATCTTTCAGGATTTGAAATAGCTCAACTGGAATTCCATCACCTCCACTAGCTTTGTTCATAGTGATTCTTTCTACGGCCCACTTGACTTCACATTCCAGGATGTCTGGCTCTAGGTGAGTGATCACACCATCGTGATTATCTGGGTCGTGAAGATCTTTTTTGTACAGTTCTTCTGTGTGTTCTTGCCACCTCTTCTTAGTATCTTCTGCTTCTGTTAGGTCCCTCCCATTTCTGTGGACCCTAATGCAATATGATTGTTGTTCTTTTAAGAAGGGGATAACTGGAGCACATGGGCTTCCCTGGTGGCTCAGCAGTAAAGAATCCACTTGCCAGTGCAGGAGACTAGGAGGCATGGGTTCAATCCCTGGGTTGGGAAGGTCCCCTGGAAAAGGATATGACAACATACTCCAATATCCTTGCCTGGGAAATCCCACGGATGGAGGAGCCTGGTGGGCTACAGTCCATGTATGCTAAGTCACTTTAGTTGTGGCTGACTCTTTGCAACTCTATGGACTTAGCCTGCTAGAGTCTTCTGTCCATGGGATTCTCCAGGCAAGAATACTGGGGTGGGTTGCCATGCCCTACTCCAGGGGATCTTCCCGACCCAGGAATAGAACCCCACATCTCTTAAGTCTCCTGCATTAGCAGGTGGGTTCTTTACCACTAGCACCACCTGGGAAGCCCTTGGAACAGTAATAACACCACTGCTAACACTGCAATATATTTACATCTAGTCCTTTCCTGTGTGTGCATTCGTTAAAAAAGTAGGGTTACACTGAGCATTCAGTTCTGAATTTTGCTTGACTTAAAATTATGAGGATTTTCCCAACTTATTAAATGTGCATAAAACAATTCATGACTATATTTCTTTCTATAAACATATCATATATTAACCAGTTATCATTGGGTGTTTTGGTTATTCTCAGTGACAGCACAGTGAAAAAAATCTCTGGCCATATTTGTTAATATTTTTTATAAATTGAGCAGTGGAATTGCTCAAATGACACATTTTTTACATATCTTTCCCTGACTCTCTCTGGCAAACTAGCTGACCTAAGGCTTAGTTTGTAATGCTCAAGAAGATACTAGGCCCCCAAATTTTGTTTACACAAAAATGCACTGTTTTTGAGAATGCTCTTAAACTTGAACTTCCTCACACTCTGTTTCAAGTAAAGTTAGTTTCTTAGCGAGAGCTTCAGGACTCTCTGCTTAAAGGCCTGTCCATACCACTGATCAGAACACTGACCACTGCTCTGAAGCTGGGGAAGAGAGCGGGTTACTTCTTTGGGGTTACCTTCCACTATAGGAGCAGGGCAGCTGTGGAGACAGTAGCCTCTAATCTTCTCAGCTTCCTAGTCTTTTCTAGCACAGAGCCTCTGCTCTACCAACAAGCTGGGTGAGGACAATCACGCGCCAATATTCCCAGCACGCTGCCCCAAGCCTAGCACCACCCTGTGAATGGAGACCAGCTAGAAGAGAACTCCCAGTCACTATGGCTGCAGCACTTGGGATTTAGTCTCTGCAACATGTAGCTGGAAAGATGAGAAGTTCTTGTCACCTGCTCATCCCAAGAAGCTACCGCAGTTCTGGACTGGGAACTGGGGAAAGCGGGAGCCCGGGGGTCTTGGCTGTACTCACCTGAAATGGAGTTTCTGTTGCAGTGAGCTGGGAGATGGAGTGGGTTATAATTCAAGTTCTACCCACTGTTGCTGTTCTTACTGAGTTATAGTGGACTTTCTCGCATAAACGTTTCTTCATTTGCTACGTGCTCTTGTTACTGAACCAGGTTCATCTTGCCCAACTTACAGCAAGTGAAATGCTGAGACACTGAGTTGTGTAGCAAAGAGAAGGTTTATTCTCATGGCTGTCAAGCAAGATGGATGAAGGAATCTCAAATCCGCTTCCCCAAAGGCAAGGGCGCGGGTGCTCATGGGATCAGCAATAAAGAAGCTGGGCAGTCTGAGGTGTGGGGAGAGTGGGAAAGGTCATCGGGAAAAGGCGCAGTAACTGTCTGTAACTAAGACAGGTGTAACCAAGCTACAGGCATCTGCAGTTCAAACGTGTAGGTGCTTAGCGTCATTTGAGGGTGGAGTTTTCAGCCATCTGACATCAAAAGGTTACAGAGAGGACACTGGAGCATGCCCAGATGGAGGCCTGGGCGTCCTATCCAGTCTTAATCAGCTCAGCTCAAACTAGATGCAGCTGACTCCAAGTTCCTGGAAAATAACTTGGGCCAACATCTTAGGCCATATGCTGCTTGGAGGTCATGCAAGTCTTAAAATGAATTTAATTAGTGAAGGCAGATGAAATGAATCTGACTAACCATTACCCATCGTTTTGCTCTTATGACAATCCAAAGACTTCAAATGGTTGCTTTTTAAATAGTTTTCACCAGCTACACTTGTTTCACTCAAGAGCAGGTCATAGAACTCCTCACTGCCATTTCATAAGTAGAACCTCCAACATATACTTTATTTATCATTTTGATTTATTGACCCAATGATACTAAAAAGTTTTGAGTCACAGGGCTCCTCAAAAATATTAAAAATCAATTTTAAAAAACCAGCTTGAGATAGCATTATAGGAATTGTCACAGCCCTCTGTTGGTGCTGAGATGGAGTAATAATCTTTGCGTCCAAAGAAGGGCTCTGAATTTGGCTAAGCTGAGAGTTGTGTTCTCTCATATTCAGTTCAGTTCAGTCGCTTAGTCGTGTTCAACTCTTTGCGACTCCCTGGACTACAGCACGCCAGGCCTCCCTGTCCATCACAAAATTCTGGAGTTTACTCAAACTCATGTCCATTGAGTTGGTGATGCCATCCAACCAAATCATCCTCTGTCATCCCTTCTCCTGCCTTCAATCTTTCCCAGCATCAGGGTCTTTTCCAATGAGTCAGTTCTTCACATCAGGTGGCCAAATTATTGGAGTTTCAGCTTCAGCATCAGTCCTTCCAATGAATATTCAGGACTGATTTCCTTTAGGATGGACTGGTTGGATCTTTGTTGCAGTCCAAGGGACTCTCAAGAGTCTTCTCCAAAACCACGGTTCAAAAGCATCAGTTCTTTGGCGCTCAGTCCAACTCTCACCTCCATACATGACTACTGGAAAAACCATAGCTTTGACTAGACGGACCTTTATTAATCTCTCAGATTGAGTAGGGCTAATTCACACAACCTTCTATGGATGTGACCAGAGACACATAGATGGGTACTTCAGCGGATGCAATACAGATGACCACTGAAGACTGACATTCACTGGGCCTTGGTGCTAGAAAATTCCATAGGGCCTGGGCTTATTTAAACCCATCTCAAGTTTCTGCCATCTGGCAAAATAGAGGATTTGGGAAAACTGAGTTGCATAAAACTGACTTTCTTGCACCATGAACATTATGGACTAGGATCTAGATCTGTAAAAGTGTAGGCAATTCTTTTGACAAGTTTAGTTGAAGGGCAGGAGCAGAGCGAGAGAAATGGGATGGATAAACTAGAGAGGTTTTGTTTTTTCTAAGTGAGAATGCTTAAGAACCCATGGGAAGGGTTTGGTTCAGCAGGAAAGGCTGCCACAAAAGGATACCACAAAAAGGAGCCGATTAACAGCATGATGTTCCTGAGGCTGGTGAGGAGACCAGACATTTACTATTAGAAAGACGGAGCTGAGAACTGGTGTCAGTTCAGTTTAGTGTGTTTCCTTTGATGGCTAAAATGTGAAGGTATCTGTATCTGACGGCTTCTATTTTTTTCAAGAAGTAGGAGCAAAACTGATCTTCCAAAAAGAAAGAACTGGTTAAAAGTTTGAGCAGAGAAAGTTTGAAGGGTCACTAAAGTGGGCAGAAAGAGTGCTGATGAGAAGAAATTCAGATTGCTGGGTAGGGTAGAAGGGTCAGGCGAGACCATGGGTTCTAGGTGCAGAGGGAACTAACTGATCACTTAATTTTCTCCAGCTGTGCTCAGTCACCCTGGAGCAGGAATGGAGAAGGCCAATGATTGGAGTCATCCAAGACTGGGTTTATATGAGAAAATAACTGCTCAAAATCTCTCCGTATATTTTTAAAACACACATCTTATATAGCTGTTCCCCAAATTAAACAAATACTTTCTTTTAAATTTATATGATATTTCCCATCGCTTTGATAATTGTTTTTATCCGTACTGTGCTATGGATGGCTAACAAACACATGAAAAGATGCTCAACATCACTCATTATCAGAGAAATGCAAATCAAAACCACAATGACGTACTGTGCTAAGTCTCTTCAGTTGTGTACAACTCTTTGCAACCCTATGAACTGTAGCCCACCAGGCTCCTGTGTCTGTGGAAGTCTCCAGGCAAGAATACTGGAGTGCGTTGCCATGATCTCCTCCAGGGGACTTTCCCAAATCAGGGATCGAACCCAAGTCTCTTACGTCTCCTGCATTGACAGGCAGATTCTTTACCATTAGCACCATCTGGGAAGTCCTGTTTTTATCTTCCTGGGCTCCTTCCCAGGTTTCCCATTATTTTTTACAAATTAGAGAAGCAGTACTGTTTAGTGATTAAGATGAGACTTCTGGCACCTGTCTGCTAGGGACAAATCTAGCACTTACTTCCTGTGTGGTCTTAGACAAAGCCCGTGTGCCTCAGCATTTTCATCTGTAAAATGGGTTGTGTGATAATAACACTCCCTCCCCTACTTAGAAGGTTGTTTTGAGGATTAAATGAGCTAATGTATGTACTATGCTAAGTATGGCTTGTTATTGCAATTTAAATGAAATACTTGAGCTGAGAGCAGAATGAGATATGAAAAATTATATTCTGGTCTTATGTCTAAGCAATATTTAATGCATGCCAATGTTGCAAAGCTTCTCTTTCTCCTTTTTCCACAGAGTCATGAGGAAAGGTCTAAGTCTTAAATATTCAGGTCATTCTTTCACATCTTTTATTCAAGGCACTAACTTTTGTCTCCAAGTATTTACGACTGGACTAGATGGCTCTTGGACTTTATCGACCTGTCTTTTGCTTCCAAATCCATCTCTTCTTGTTGATAACCACTTCTGAAAATGCTGCACCCTTTCTTTCTCACAGATAAACTAAAGAGTACTGATTATGGCCACTTTTTATAAAGCACAAAGTCCTCAATTAGGCTGTATGCCTTCTTAAGGCAGGTAATGTGATTTCTACTCTTTAGTATGCTTAGCACTCCAGGAAGGTGTTCTACACGACATACAAAATAAAACCAGTAGATGGTGATGCTGATCATGGTGTTGGTAATGATGACAGTACTGCCACTTCTCTTCCGCAGTGGCTCCACTCATGGACCTTTGTGGGGGCACTAGAGAAGAGAGAAGGGAATATGGGGCTCTGAGGTTCAGGTCCTGGTTCTATCGCTGACCAGCTGAATAACCTCAAATTTAAAAACAAACCTAACCCTGTAAATTGTTTTCAGGAACATATTAGCAATTTTCTCTCTCTCTCCATTCTTACCCACCATTCCTCTTAGAACCACTAACAGACAATCTCCTTCCCAAGCCATCCCCTTCCTAAAACTTCCTACGCCTGCCTACCAAGAGTTAGGGTGGGAATTCCTTCTCTGCTTACAGTCCTTCATGCCACCACCCTAGAGTGCCCAGTCTCATGAATTTCCCCCCTCACTCATGAAGCAGGTTTACCTCCTGTTATGTTTATTTTTAAATGCCTTCCTTCAATTCTTCTTCCTAGGCAATACCTTAATTTGCAACATGTTTGCTCCTTCCCCTAAGATTTCTCTTTTTCTGCCTCTATTCACAGTTGTTGAATTTCAGTTTCCTCATTGGAAGACTTTATCTTTTCCCTTTAAATACCAGACATGACTTCCATTTGCTCAGTGTGAAAAACACATGACTGTGTTTTTTTTTTTCTGCCTTTAACAGGATATACCTGTTAAACGTGAGTTCAGCTGCACTGTTATAGTAAGTGCTAAAGAGGAGAGATGATCTCATCTACTCTGTACTACACTTAGTATAGGAAGATATATACAGATAATTCATAAACTTCTGGTTGCGTTATGCCTTGAGAAAGGGAAAAACATTAAAACATCTTTAGTTCTGACAAGAATCATATATTTCCATCTTTGATTACAAAATAATGACATATACCCATCTGTCACACACACAAAATTAAAAACTAACAAAATGTTTAAAGACTTTACAAGGAAAAAAAGATGGCCATTTCACATTAAAATCTTTATAGGAGAGCTGACGTTTCATATCTAGTTTAAAGTACTTATTCAATTAAGGCTGTGAAACACTGAAGAAAAGAGGAGTAAGATGGAAGAAAGGGTAAAAACACAAAAAACATCTTTCAAAATTCTGAGCAAATGATTCTATGTACAGTGGCATTTAATAAGAGAAATTTCACCCATACAAATTCTGAATCGTGCTTTGAATTTTTTTAAAAAAAGCATCTTTGTTTTGCACCTTTCTGAAGGTATTTCCAGTGTGATTAAAGTACCTCTCTGACTTTATGCATAAGTTATGAATACTCTATTACATACAATAATCTCACAGCCATTCTCCTTTCAAATAAAGATCACATTATTTTAGATGTCATGTCTATAAAGGAACTTTTTTTTTTTAAACAAACATACCCAAGCTTCCAAATGTAGGAGAATATCTCGATCTTCTTGGAAAGCCTTATGCTCATTCCAAGAATGCATACACTTCTCAAAATATTTTTTGAATTCCTCTTTGGAATCATTTTCAATTAGTTGAAAGCTACGTAGGATAGCTAAGCCGATAACTTCATAGAGTTCTCCTATTATGTATATATGCATTATTCACATGATTCAGTCAACTTGACTTCAAATTACACTTTTGGCTGCATCCAAAAATCAAATTTACTTCAAATGCAAAGACTTTCTACTATGAAAATCATTTAAGAATGTGAAATCTTTCTGAGAGTGGCACCTCTAAATCATTAGAAACAAAAGTAGCAGGTTAGAGTAAGGTCAAAGTCTCAAAGCTTCCAAGGCAAATATTTTGGGGGAAGAGGGTTAATGCTGCACACTAATTTCTAAATATAATCTCAAAATACTTTAAAAATTAGCCACATTTCTTTATGTTCATACTTCTGTTTGCCCTGAAACGGTTGAATTTTATAGTAATAAACCACCTTCAAAATCCTAAAATGGTTTTAAATGGGATATGAATTTAAAATTTCCTACAAAAATTATGGGGTGGGGGTGGGAAGGAAATGCACCAAAGTGTGTAAAGCCAGATAAAAATTTCTACTCCTAACCTAAGCACCCTAAGCATGTGTCAGAGGTGCAGGTTCTAGAAATCTGAAGTTCTGTTGAATGCTGGTGATTTAGAGGGGCCTTCAAGCAGTTCTTAAGGTCTTCATTCTTTCCTGGAACTCTATGTATATGAATACCAGTCGCATTCAATGAGTTTTTTGGTTTGTTTCACAGTGTGATTCCTGTAATATGAGCTTTTCAGTAATTGTGAATTTTATTTTTGTCATTTTGGGCACTGACAGTTCACAATGCTTGGTTGTGCGGTGTAAGATCGTTTTAATTTTTGCATTTTACATTCCTTTTGGCACTTCTGAAGGACATTGTCTTGTTATGTTGTTTGGAGGGAAGGGGTACGCCTTCCCCTCTGTCTCTTTTTTAAACGTTTGGCTTTATGAAATGCACGCTTCGACCCGTTAGTTAACTGAAGTGGGTGGAAGTCTGCCTTCATAAGCTGTGCATCCCAACCCTGCTTAGAGGCTGGTATCCCCGGATTCAGATTGTTTAGCCGCTGCTGTCGCAGGATCTGGTGGTCCCTCCCGGCAGAAAAGCACAACTGGATTTTTGC